>JAQIWG010006153.1:0-13626 GCA_034695025.1 Chamaedrilus cognettii | reverse complement strand
CAGTATAACAAATTTGTTTGTGATCGCACTGTTATTTGATATAGGCCTAGTGTATATGGCGTCAGCTATAATGCTACTTTTGTGTTCAAGCTTTAAATTTGTTAAGTTAAGTTACTGCAGAAAGTTTGTGTTTTTTGTTTTATAAACTTGATTTTGAGCTGGATCAGCGATCCAGTAGGATGCCGCCTAGGCCTACACTGCATTGTAGTGCTGAAATAAAGAGGTTTGACAGAAAGAAGGCGTGGACCGAAACGGAAGACTTGTCGATCTTTCCTATCACGCATTTGCATGGAAAACTTTGATTTATGGTGCTATTGCTAGAGTCGATGAGTTAAATTTGAGGTCTCAACTCTCAAGCGTCTCCCAACATACCTACATGTACGGCCTACATGTACGTAGCTAGCCTACCTATGAAATTTCACCTGATTTTTTGCTCTATCCCAAGGATCGCCGAATACAACCATGACTAATGCATTTAACCGTGACCTAAAAATAGTGCAAAACGGTGCATTCTTATTATACACTGTATCGAATTATGGTATGGCGTACTTCAGAAGTGCTTCAGATTTACGCCCCTTATTTTAGAAACATTATTTGGATTCCTTAAATTTTCTGGTTGTTACAATTATTGCAGCTTGGTCAAGATTTACCATATTTTTGTTCTTGCCGATTGCAAATAATTATTGTTTTGATTGATTCGTTTCAAAGAGATCATTATGAAGCTCAAGCGTCATGCCAACGATGCATAAAACTATATAGGAAGATTATGCTTGCTCGAAAGCTGCTTGCGTCCGAGGCACAAAAAGGGAATTGTCCATCACGCTTAGGCTCTTTTTGCAGTACAACAATCCTCGATTAATATGATTGGCTGTCACGCAGTTGACTACTAGGCTGTATGAAGTCACAAATCAAAATGAATAGTGAGCGATAATAGAAGACGTACAAACAAATAGAATGCACAAGCAGAACCAAGCCGGATTGAGGGAGCGCGATCAGCTGTACAGGCTGATGATCAGGTAGGTCCCCCCCCCGCGCGATGATGAAATTTCTCAGTCTTTGCTGGATGAAAAAGTTGTACTTTGATCTTACGTTAAAATGCGGTTCACACAATTCATAATTCTTATGTTAGCCAGACCGGACTGCAATACAAAAGGGAAATAGTAAAATAATAATATCTAAATTTGATGGGATATATTAATTTCTGAAGTTGCTATTATTTTTGAAGCTATTTGGCTGATCATGCTATACACAACGTGCTTCAATTAATTTTTGGATGTAATTGTCTGTGACGAGTAGTTAGAATTAAAATTTTGACGCACGGGTTATATAGAAAATTAGACAGTATGATCACGGTAACTGTTGAGTATTTATTTGTGTGTGCCTAATTACTGGTTGCTCGTTTGATGGTCTTCAGCCAGCTGTTCTACGACGGACACCAGACACTAGCCGTGTCACTGGCCAATCTGGTAAAAGCGCATCCTTCCTGCCCCCCTTCCGAGCGCCTGCTTCAGGTGGTCGCTCTCGGACTGAAGGCCGAAGCAGGTAAATATGACGTCACCATTGTGTAGTTCACTTTGAAATTGTATGTTTGGCTAAGCTATTCTGTTAAGAAATTGGCATCAGTTAACAAATTTGTATAATTTTTTGTTGTCACCGTCTGTCTTTCACTTTGAAATTGTATGTTTAGCTGCCATTTCATTAATTTTTTTAATTTCTGTCCTCTTTTGACTATGTCCTAGGTTACCATAGCTATCTCTAATAATATTGCAATTCTTTGCTGAGCGTAGATTGTAGTGGGTATTTGGTTACCGCTGACATCTTCTGACTCGAAATTGATTACATTTTTCTATATTAAAACAACGCCCATTTGTATTATGCGTAGATCAATGGTGCTCCAGCAATTTTGATTCTACGATCTACAGTGGTTAGTTGGACAATAACTTAGTTAAATTTCTGTTTGTTTGTTTCAAGCTCAGGAAGGCTTGCAGGCAAGGATTGATCTTTCCAGCGATGACACAGTTCTTCCTGGCATCGGCATGGACCTTGAGTTTGAAACTGACGGTACATTATTGTAATTTGTATCGTTTTTATTTCTGTCTAATGTGCACTTTAATCCATAAATATTTATTCAGACTTTGATTATAGTATGCGTACTTTTTGGTGGCCGAATTGTCAGTAAATATTGTGTGGTAAATGAATCTGATGTTTTGAAAAAATTTGTTCTGCGAGCCATAGGGCTGGTTTCTCCAACATGGATTTAATGGTGGTTCAGGATTTGACCCACCTTTTTGCATAGGCTAAATCCTGAACCATCATTAAATTCGTGTTGGAGAAACCAGCCCTTAGGGATATGTGTACATATATATATGTGTATAATATGTGTACTATGTGTTAAAATTTGCACTGGGTTAATTACTATTTTTTACTATTAGTTACTATTAATTACTCAATGAATTATTCGGCAGTGAGTCCTGTTTCCATCGTGATTGTATCCATTTCTTTGTAACTAGAACACAAACAGCATTACTGCTCAATATTATCTTTAGATAGTGACACGACTGCGTATACTATATTGCGTCCACAGTGCAGACGATATCCCCTGAGGCCGCGCAGTATGAGACCTGCTATGTTACCGCTCACAAGGGGGCCTGCAGATGCGCTGTCTTCCATCCCAACGGTAATCAACCTTTAGATGATCGCTTTATACTACAGCGTGGCCCAAAACTAAATTACCAAAATGTATTGCTATAGCGAATTGCTTGGTACTACACCGTGGCTTAAAAATTAATTGCCCACTGTATTTACTTTTAGCTTATAGTATTTCTTAATAATTTGATTAGCGTGTTGTCTGTATAATTTTGCTGTAAATTTTGTTTAGTGTCGATGTATTTGTTAACAGGTCAGCTAATAGCTACAGGATCAGAAGATGCTTCTATCAAGGTCTGCAAGATATACAATGACCTTCTTTTCGTCACAAACTTTCGCGGCAAAAGATTTTGACTCACTTCGTGCACCCTTGGCAAAGGTGTTTAATTTTGTTAGCCCTGCAAATAATTATCCAATAGGGTGGAGTGCAGTAGAGAAGTTGAAGTAAAAGCATCGTCTTTATTTAAACTGGCCATTGAGACCAAAATGAGATTACTTTACTCCTCGCTTCTATTTTTGAGATCCGCGATATTTAATTTCTGTTCACGTTTTGATTAGAAATTTATGGAGCATTTAATTCATGCATACGGTTTAGAATTGGGTTAGTTTGGAATAAATGCTTGCTACTTATTCCGTGTGTCCTTTATTCGGATGATTGTACGCTGTATGTGCGCTGCTTGTAACTTCAAAGTAACGCCATGTATCCTCGGCGGCGTCCAGATCCTGGATGTGGAAAGGATCCTGGCGAAGAGCATCACTCCGGCAGATATCCTGGCGCAGGAGACTCCGCAGCAGCAGATGGAGAACCACCCGGTCATCCGCACCCTCTACGACCACGCGGCCGTGAGGGAACCTTCTTCTTCTTTGGAGGGTTTTAGGACGCGTTATTAATAATTATGACTGTTGACGTACAAGGGATGAAATAATTCTTGTGTTAACCACTTGTCTCATTTTGAAGAATGATTTGCGATGCTTTCTCTTGAATTTAATATCGTTTTTGGCTCGTCATGAGTTTTGATAAATAAATTTGTGCGTAAATCTGTGTGTAATTTTGCTAATAACAAGCTTGCATTGTTCTACTTGTAAGAAGAATGCTCTGTACTCGTTCGGGCCTCAGTTACGGATAAACTTCGTTAATTTGTCGAACTGTAATAGTCTTGGTTATTGTATATGATATATAGTTCTTAAACTCTCAAAAAATAAAGCATCGCTACTTTGTCACGATTTATCTGAAATGTTGCTTTCTAAATTCGTATTTTTTTTTAGCTGTTTTGTGTCATAGTTCAACCAATCATTTTTAGCTTTGCATTGTAGTTCTACTGGCAACTTTTAATAATTATTTAAAGGAAATATGTTCCAGCTCTGTTGTCGTGTGCAGGAGGTGACTTGTGTGGACTTTCACCCGGTCCATCAGATCTTGGCGTCGGGCAGCCTCGACTTCAGCATCAAGTTCTTTGAGTACTCCAAGCCGTCCGTCAAGAAGGCCTACAAAAGCATTCAGGTCAAATAGGACATCTGACTGCTTACTGTGACACTAATGCTGGGTTGAATGAACGCGTGTTGAAATAAAGATCCTGATCGACGATCACTGAGAATCGAAAGTCAAACATGGCATGTTTCTTCCTTCTGTCTGTGATGATTTTGTGATTGTTTTGCGCACAGGAAGCGTAACTATCTAGATTGTTTTATGCACAGGAAGCAAGAGTTATTATTTTTTCTTTGAGCGCAGGCAGTGACGGACAGCAGGGTTGATTTTGCTCACAGGAAGCGACTGATGTTGTGTTTCTACACGCAGGAAGTGAAGACACAGTGTTTGCTGTGTGCACAGGAAGCGGCAGAGGTTCGATGCATCGGCTTTCATCCATCGGGTGATTTTCTGCTTGTTGGCACCCAGCATCCAACACGTAAGTAACCAACGCACGATTTTTTGATCCTACGGCATTATTACAACTCTGTGCGTCATAAGTAGGCCAGGTGCAGTAAAAACTGACCACTCACAGGTGATGCTTCATGCAAACGGCATTGATTTGAACCACTGGATGAAGTTTGTGAAGATTAGATTAAGATTTAATCGTAGGGCTATCTAATTTCTTATTTAATTTTTAATTTCTTAATCCAAAATCGGAATGCATATGCTTCCGAAGAATTGAAGGTATGGATTATTTTTTGTATTTGTGTCCTTTGTATATAATTAAATTATTTTTTCTGTATTGTTATTGGATCATCATTGCTAACTGCGTTATTACTATTGTCTATTGCACAGATAAGCTTTGTTAGACGTAAGCTTGACCGTTTTCGGGTGTGCTCGCCTTAAAGACAGCCAAGCTTACATTGTTTGTTACTTAAATAATTATTGACAGTATTACTATTATTTATTACTATTAACATAATTATTTATTACTTCGTTAAGCTTACATTACTTATTACTTACTCTTATTTATGTTATGGTAACTTGCTTGTGTGGTTTCCAGTGCGGCTGTACGATGTCAACACATTCCAGTGCTTTGTGTCCAACAATCCAAAGGACCAACACAACGGGGCCATCACCAGCGTCAGTTCTGCGCTAGCTTCATGTTCTTTTATATTAATCGTAATAATAATTATGAGTTTAGAATCAGTTTATGCATCTTGTAAATCGTATCGTAATCGTAATTCTAATTGCATAATCTTGTAATTTGTTTTGCTTTTTTTGTTTCATTTTTTTGCAATTAATTCTCTATATTTTATATTTCTCGTTAACTTTTCTTGTATTTGTTTTAATACAAAATCATGGTTGGTCAAACGATGTAGGCAGCGTTTTGCGTGTGCTGCAAAATTCATGGCTTCAGTTCTCGGTCGCATAATCACCATCTGTCTTTTCGGTTACTGATTTCTCTATTCATTATTTGCATTCTTTTCCTTTTCTTTCATTCAAATTATCTGCTCCTTGTTCCGTGTTTGCTACAGGTCAAGTACAGTCCCAACGCGAACCTCTTCGTGTCATCGTCGAAGGATGGCGACATAAAGATTTGGGACGGCGTGAGCAACCGTTGCATCAACACTTTCAGCGCGGCGCACGGGGGCACCGAAGTCTGCTCCGTCGTCTTCTCTCGCAACTCTAAGGTATGGAAAGCTGCATTTTTGTCTTTTTTGAGCAAGAAAACTTGTCGCATTCATCTTCTTTAACACATCGTGTCTACTTTAGTCTTGGCTACTTCAGTGACGATAAAAGCTTTTAAGGAAATGAAATGAAATGGTGCCATGTTTTTCAATAATTTGTAAGAATTCACCCAATCAAGAGTTATACGAGAAATCACGCATGCAATGCTATTACGTTGGTGTAAAATTTCTATGGCGCAGATAATGAATATAATTCAGATGCGTGTGATAGGAGTAGAATATAAGGATCAATATAAGCCACGAGGGTTGGACAAATACCTGAGAACTACTTGGGGATTGAAATAAGCTAAATAAGCTTTTTCCCCGGCAGCCGTTGGTACGGGTTTGCCCAAGCGGACCCATCCAAGGGGCATCAAGTATCAATTGAAATGACGTTTTTTCATTTTTATCTGCTAAACTTTGATCAAATTCTGTTGCAGATTTATATATATTTGAAATTTTTGCCATAATTTAGTCCATGCTTATTTTCTTTGTTCGACAATTTTTTCTTGCACCTGAAATATTCAATAGATCTTTCTATTCGATGCGTGCTTATATTTTTCTGTTAGATACATTGCCTTGTTTCCCTTGTCGCCCAGTACGTGCTGTCGAGCGGAAAGGACTCTCTGGTGAAGCTGTGGGAGCTGTCTACCGCGCGCTGCCTAATCGCTTACACTGGTGCCGGGACCACCGGCCGGCAGGAACACCGCACCCAGGCCGCCTTCAACCACACCGAGGACTACGGTTAGACTGCTCTCCTGCCTCCGCTTTTAAATATTTGACATTTATTGCTTTGGTTGATTTAATACAAATAAGTATATTGTTGGCTCTTTTGCTCCGGTTTTTGACATTTTTCGATAGTTGTTGCATCTGTTGATTTAATAAAAATAAGTATATGGCTTCATTAGAATCAGAAATTAGTCTAGCCGCTGTGAAGGCTTGAGTTTGTCTGACGCGAACATTTTGCTTTTCAAATCTTCTACCATACTGTGGACTCTTGGTTGATGTGTTGACAGTTTCTGTATCAAATCAATCAAAAATAAAACCTTGCGTTTTTGGATTCTACATTTAAAATGACTAATTTTAAACTGAGTTTAATGTCAGTTTCAAGTAATTTCATCTTTTTTCCTCCATGCTTCCGCGTATTTCCTTTTTTGGTTCCCATTCCCTTTGGTCTCGTTCATGTTGGTCCCGCTGATTTTAAGCTTTTAGGATTAGTTGTAGCATCAAACTCTAAACTAAACCCTAAACCTAAACCCAAGCCTAACCTTAACCCTAAACTTTTAAAAATGAGTGGGACCAAAGTTTTATGTGATCAAACGGATTTGACACGCTTTCTTTCAACCACCTCTCCCTGCCGTTATAAAATTGGCTGTTAATTTGATTTATTTGCTTGCCGCGTTGTCGCAGTGTTCTTCCCCGATGAGAAGACGGCCAGCCTGTGCTGCTGGGACTCCAGGAATGCCGACCGACAACGTCTGCTCTCTCTCGGTATCCACTTCTTATTTTAATTTATTCGTGACTTGAGAAACTGGAAAGTAGAACTAAAATCAAACTAAAGAATATTATCGAAAGTTTAGTAGCGTTGACTAGAATTTTGGTGAAGTTGCAGCGCATTTTTATTCAACGTCTTTGTTTCGTTTAGTTTGAGTAATCACGTATGGCACGCTGAATAAAATGAATAGTTTCGATAAAATCTAATTTACCGAAGTTATGGTCTGATAATTATTATAATAGAAATTCTTGCAGTTTGAATTCTTTGAGTCACTAAATATGTCAATGCGATTGTTGTATTGTGCTCCAGGTCACAATGGTGTGGTGCGTAGTATCGCTCATTCCCCCGTCGCGCCTGCCTTCGTGTCGTGCAGCGACGATTTCCGCGCACGCTTCTGGTTTCGCAAGGCAGAGACAGATTGATTGCACGGCGATCCGACTTGTAGTCACTTTTTGGACTAACAATCTCAAGGATGATACGAAAGACAAAAGCCACTGCGAAGAAAAATGCAGGAGAGACTAAATATAATATACGCGGTGGACCGGAAAAAAACACTTGCATATCATCTCGTAACTTGTACAAACAGTCGATGTGCATTAGATTTAAACAGTTTGTTTCAGGTATTGCTTGGCATACTGTGCCCAAAGTGCCGCCTTTGTGCACTAGACATTTGTAAACATGCAAACGCCAAATGAATCAAAAGTGCAAGGTTATTCTTTTTCTTGGCTCCTCGTGTAGATACTATAAGTTATGCAAGGTTTTCTTGTAGTGGTATAAGATGAACAGAACTGCATTGTTACTTTGTAGCGGCCTCGCGAAGTGTGTTGCAGACCTCCGACTGCTTTGAAGTTCGACTAGAAGTGGCCGTTGTTTATGCGATTCACATTTTAACTACTCAAAAATTGAATTCATACAATGCTATTACTACATGCGTTAAATATAAGGCTGTGAACTGTTGTTAACAGTTGTTAATTTGTTAATCGCTAATTTATAGCGAGTAACCTTTCAAATGAACTGACATATAGGATGGGATCACTTCAAACTTTGGCGAACTTTTCAGGATTTATACCGTTTCTCGCTTTATTTTTTAAGGCCGCTATTAGAGATACTGAAGACAGTAGAATGCTTTGAAGAGTTGTATTCTAATATCTATCGGCTAGAATGTTTAAAAATTATATAATTATTAGAAGCCTACGTTTTTTGCAGTTTTGTGCGCGTTGCTATAATTGCGGACGGTTTGATGATATAGAGGAATATTTAAAGTGTTTTATTTTAAGATTGGACTTTTTTGTAACAGCTGTGGTTGCCACTGTTAATTCAATCGTTAATTTTTTAATCGTCTGAATGAAATAAAACAGATTTAAAAACAAAGATTTCATATTTATGTTGTCCATCGCAGCGATTTTCGAACTGGCCTAAAAATATTTTATTTACTATTACTACCCAGTTGAAGACGTATCACTAGGCCAAGCTATAATAGTATTTATTTTTTGCTTTCAACAAATTCAAACCTCAGTTAACAATAACACACATGTAACTCAATAATCGCAAAGAATAAAGCACATATTCACGAACTAAAATGCTGATAAGCAGGGGGCTCAGTTACGTAGATATCTTATGACAATCTTAGTCGTAAGATCGTCTTAAGAGAATCTTTGACAAATCTTATCTTTTTTATTGGAAACTCCGCACGGTCGCGCGCAAACCGAATGATGACGTCACGGCGGATAAGATTTCAGAAAATCTTAAGAAATGTACGTAAATGAGGCCCCAGAACATTTTAGCTCGGATACAGCACCGCAGTAAGCAATGCTGCTGTAATTCGTCCACTCCGTGTCCTCTGCCACTTAGCGATGTCTCTCATAGACGGACACTACGTTTCACGATTTCAAAGTGACACTACGTTTCACGATTTCCAAGTGTAGTTAGATTAGTTGCATAGTTTAACAAAGGCAGCAAATTTTATTTGAAAACAAAAGACCTAAACCACATAAGCTACTAGCGATATGCATGCATCCTCCAGGCTGACCACAAATATCTCACTGACCGTACAAACTCGTTCTCTCGCCCTGTTCACATTCCACGAGTTCAAATAAAACAGAAGCTCAAATAGCCAAACGATCATAGTTCCGGGTCAAAGACAAAACACACCGTTTTAAATCTGACATGATCAAAGTTCAAAACCTCAAAAGTCCGCAAGATAAAATGCTATCAATTTAGTATTCACCAAATGCATCATATTTAAAAGAAATCTATCACTCGCTCAAAACGCACAAAAATGACCGCGTCCAACTCCTCAAAGCTCACACACAAAACTTCACTAAAGTTTGTGTGCCAATTACTGTAAAGCATGAAATTTTCACATGTATATAATTTTTGACAAATTGCACGAATCGTCTAAACTAGCGAAAATTGCATGCGTCAAAATAAAGATGCAGAAGCTATATAGTAGGCAGTCTTCAAAACGCTAAAATTAAATGCAGCAAAATTTCTTGGGAGCCAAAAACCACCTAAATAGCATGCATTCAAAATTTCATATTCTACAGTAGTGGAGTCATCCAATTTTGCGACACGGTGTAGTAGTCCGCCACAGCCTTGTGTCTCATTCCACCATTCAATCATCCAATCAATTAAACCGGCTAGTCCGGCTGCATCGGCTGTGCTGCAGTTAGGACTGCTGCGGGGGGGACGCGTGCAGCACGGCCTTCTGCTTCATAATGACCCCGTAGCCCCCTCGACCGTCGTCGAAGTCCGTCCGATACTCATCTCTCACCTGATGAACAGAAATATATTACATACAGAACAAAAATACATAACATACAAAACAGATACATATAACATACAGAACAAAAATATATAACATACAGAACAAAATATATAACATACATAATGCCAATGAAGCCAATTTGAGGAAATTCAAAGAAAGACGGGTCAAGGAAACGTCCGGTTAAAAATGAATAAACACAACATTTTATTTTCTTTCAAAAATGTGCAAAAACACTACAATAATATTGTATTAATACGAATAAAGTTCGCTTGCGCAATTAAAATAATGTACCTATTTACATGGCATAGAAAATGTCCAGCAACAAAATAGTGGCTATATGATTTTTAAAACTTAACACACTGATCACAACGCCTCTTAAATTGAATTTGAATTTTTTCCACAAATATGCATGGAAGTAAAAAGAATAAACACTTAGGTTAAGGCAACTAAGCCCAATTGAGCAAATAAAAACAGTGAATAGCGGATGTGCAACATAAACATTGTCACAATTTATTATAAACTAAATATGCAGCGTTAAAGTCAAAAGCTGCACTCTACATTTTCAAGTAGCATAAACTTCACCAACATCCCCTCCCTACTCCTCCGGTCAAAAGTTCTCTTTTACGCGTATCTTTTCCACAAAAATGTTAAGTTACAAATAAAATTATATAAAATCAGGACCCCACCTGGCCCCCGGTGCGCCCCCTGCCGTACTGGCGCCCCTCGATGAAGCCCGTGTCCCAGTCGGTCCTCACAATGCGATCGTCGAGACGCGTACCGTTAATGTAACGCACCGCGTTCTCAGCGTCCTCGCGCGTGTAGTATCTACATACACACGCGCGCGCACACACACACGCCCACTAACCAGAGAAACAATAGGGAACATCTTATTTTACACTAATTATTCACTTACTAAACGGAACCGAGTTTCCGTTTTAAATAAATACCTTGTTAGAGAATTACACACTACAATTTCAATCTTAAGCACGCATTCAAAACCAGTGTACAATTCAGTGTAAAGTGTCTAACTTAGAATTCATCCGAAATTTTACAACAGTGCAGAACTGCATAAATTAATTAGTGAACGCCTTAAACTTAGTGGTTTGAACGTAGGGCACATGGGGTAATGCCGGCACCGCAGAAGTAAGCCATTGTAAACAATATAAATGATCAACAGAACTTAACGATAGCATCAACTTTCAGGAACCAATAGTAGCGGGTTTAGCAGCAAATATAATCACAATGTCAAGCAGGGGCCTATGGCAACTTATCGCATAGGATTGCAAGGCGAGGAGGACTGATACTCGACAAAGCAGAAGCCGCAGGCCGTCTTCTTGAACTTGTCGAGGCCCATGACGATGCGCTTGATGTCCCCGGCACGGTGAAACAGCTCATGAATCTGCTCTTCCGTCGTGTAAAACGACAGGTTGCCAACGTAGAGCGTGGAACTTTCCAGAAGCTTCCTTTCCTGCTCCTGACGATTGCCCTGTGAGACGAAGACAATAGAATTTACACACCACGCCGACATAGACAGGACTTCCATTGTCGCAAACAATATCTTCATTAAAACATTCCATGCTTGATAATTATCACAATGTCCTTAAATATATATACAACTTCATTTAACCAAAATGACAGCTCAAACACACAATAGAATTTAAAACATTTTAAAGACAATCAAAACCCTGACAATTTAACAGCATCATTAGGCATAGTTACTATCACATAGCCACAACAGGATAAACCAATATTAAATATTATTGTGCACAATGGATGTTAAATGCAAGCAGTAAATGACACAAACATTATTTTATTTTAAGAATTTTTACTAGAAAAAACTTGCTGCAAACACTGAGATTGAGAATTAAGCCACTTTCCAAAAAATATATAATCAACTGCAAATTTAAAGCCCATCTTTGCAAGTTCTAATAAGCAAAAAATAAGAGCTTCACCTTGAAATGCTGATCACGATAAGCGCTCAGGTCGACGGAGGAATTCGAATTCCTCTTTCTTTTACGACTGACGATCGCCGGGTCCATAGCCGGGCACCCCTTCCCTGCAGCGATTAGTCCCTGAAATAGGTGTACAGGCAGTCGGTTTCATTTCAAAACACACTATGACACAATATAATCGCCATACAATACTAAAACTACTAAAACTCGATGTAACAATCGTTACGGGAAGCAAAAATGCTAGGTTATGTTAAGGAATGAAACTATCCTATCCGTACTTCGTTCCTCTTGCCCGGGATGAGCGATAATATAATGAATCAATTTAATCAATATTTCTCGCCAAGAACGTCAACAGTTACAACATCTTTGATTTCAAGTCAAGAACGAGTTAGGCCTAGACTTTTTGCACGATATAATTATAGAGCTGAGCCTATTTTTAGCTGGACTCTGAGCGTATCACTCTAGTCGTGATACTCCAGCCCCCGGGACGTGGACCCAGTCCAGCAGCGGAGGCAGGCCTACCTACCTCCCAATTGATTTTATATATTGGTTTGCCTACCTACCCAAAATTTACGTTTTTTCGTAGCTGAGTACTTTAATTTTATTGCTCCTACCACATTGAAATCCACACAACCACATCGAAACTGTCACCGATACCACACCAAAAATAAAATCGACACATCCGAAAAACCAAATACACAACAACAACCAGCACCGGATTTAGGCATAGGCAGAGTAGGCAGCTGCCTAGGGCCCCCACATTTTCGGGGCCCCCACAAAAAGGAAAAAAAAAAATTATTTTCAATAATTAAAATGCAAAATCGTCAAAAAGCTTCAACCCATCGATTTCAGATACTGACAGACTTTTTGTCACAATCCAAATGGGACCCTCAGTCTCAGTCTGAATTAGGCAATGAAAGTACTAGTGCAATACGTGTTCCTAAACGGATCAACGCTACCAGGTGGGCAAGCAGAGCTGATGCAACCAAAGCACTAGTTCAGGGTTATAAGTATATCAGCAGTGCCCTGATAAAAATTGCTAATGATCAGGAACAACTTGCAGTGGTGAGGTGTAAGGCAAGAGGCCTTCATGAACGCATGGAATTACTTGAGACTGGAATCTATGCTGTTTTCTGGAATGAAATTCTTGACAGAGTTAATGCAACAAGTAAAGTATTACAGAGTTCCTCACTAGATTTAAACACAGCAGTTACTGCAGTGAAATCGTTAATAGGCTTCGTTGAATCGAAGCGTGAGTGCTTCTCACATTATGAGCAACTGGGAGCAGAGCTGTCTGGAGTAACGGAATATGAATGTGTTAGGAATCGCAAACACAATGTTAGGCTAAACCCTTTGGATTATAGCCAGGCACCAGAGTCAAAACTTTCTGCAGCAGAAAACTTTAGAGTTACAAACTTTTTATCCGTCATTGACCAGTTTGTTGCTGAACTTAACAAGCGTTTGTCTTCCTATGAAGTAATTTGCTCACGGTTCGGTTTCTTGGCCAAACTGGATTCATGCAGTCCAGATGACATCCATCAGGCAGCAAGGAAACTAGTAGATATTTACACTGATGATCTTGAAGATTCACTAGCTAGTGAACTAGTGCAGTTCTCTTATTTCGTTAA
>JAQIWG010006152.1:0-13628 GCA_034695025.1 Chamaedrilus cognettii | reverse complement strand
TAAAAAAGATAAGATTTGCCAAAGATTCTCTTAAGACAATCTTACGACTAAGATTGTCATAAGATATCTATGTAAATTAGCCCCCTGGATTGGAGCATCAGGTGACAGTTCTAATTGTGGACCAATCATCGAGTAATTTAGTTAATTATTAGTCAGTTAGTTAGTGTATTTAGCAGGCCTACGCTAATTGTGGGTGGCTGGAGTCAGGCTTCAGGACTAATTACTTGATTGGTTGAAGCAGAGTGGTGAAGGAGTCAATCGTCAAAGATAAGATTGTTTAAAACGAACGCACCGAACGTGGCGCTCGCAGTTGGCCTTGGTTGTGAAGGCAAACTGGCAGACGAGGCACTGGAACGGTCTCTCCCCGTTGTGCGTGCGCAGGTGCCGGATGAGCGTGCTCTTGTCCGTGCTTGAGTAGGAGCACTGCGTGCACTTGTACGGCGCGAGGTTCAGGTGCGAGCGCACGTGACCTGTATGCAATAACAATAGAAATGTGTGCTTTATTTCATGCACATACACGGTGATTCAGGTATACGGGAACCAGTACAATGATCATTATAACTCAACCAGTAGCCAAGCGATTTACATGAAACTTGAAACGATACCACCAGAGAGATTTGCGATTATAATGAACTCATAGTTTGTGTTCAAACTGTCCACCATTAGCTGCTACACACGAAGACAGCCACGAAATTACTTGACTGGCGCGTCAATGACGCGCTGGTCCAGCTTTTCCCATTCATCCACGATGCGCTGTTATGATTAAAAGCGAACTGTAAGGAAATCAAGGTATATATTTAATGAGCAGCGATACAATACCATAGGCCTACGACGTTAAGAGTTTCATGTAAATCGATTGGCAATTGGTTGAGTAATAATGATCATTCTGCTGGTGCCCGTTTTCCTGAATCACCGTGTATGTGCATGAAATAAAACACACATTTCCATTGCTATTGCTTACAGGCGACATGCGCTCGCACCTGAACCTTGCGCCGTACAAGACTTGCGCTCAAATGTAACAGCTTCTATTATTATATTGTGAAATTCTTTGACTAATTTGATATTGATCCTTCGTTCCAGAAAGTTTAATTACTGGTTCTATGATGATGAGCAATGCAATGAATTTAATATATCCCAGTTCACCAGAAGGGACAACTGAACCGCGCATTTCCTTCATGCAAACAGACTTTGTAAATGCAACATAAGCATGCAGTCAAATCTACAATCAGCACTATGCAAGCCGAGTGTAGCACATGTCATCCCTGCAGAATACAACTCCGCTCTAAAAACTGCAAAAAAATTTAGTACCGAGGTCAGAATTGTCAAGTCGAGATAAACATGTTTCAAAAGAGCTAGTTTTCTATGGATCACTTTGCCAAACGTCATTAATTAGCAGGATTTCAAAAAACATATTTTCTTTGTCTATCGATTTTGATTGAGAGGTTAAAAAGCGACAGTTACATAGTTTGCAAGGGCTATGATTACTAAGAGAGTGAAAACAAAAAAAAGTCGATGTCACCCACCCTTGAAAAAGCGGTAGTTGCTGAAGACATCATCGCAATAGCTGCAGTTGTACGGCCCGCCGCCATCTTCCTTTTCTCCGCTCTCCTGTCCATTACCCAACTGGCTGGATTCACCAGAATCATCCAAGATACTATCTGCCGAGCCAGACCCAACAGGAAGTGTCGGCGGTAGAATCCTAGAGCCCGCCATGGTCGGCACATTGATGATTCCAGAGAAACCGGCGCTTTTGGAACTGGTTGTTTCCTTTGGTAGCAGCAAACTGTTCCTCGCTCTAGCGAGAGCATCTGACAATGCCTCCAATGAACCACCTTGCTGCGATAAAGCAAGCGAAGGAATGGTTATCAGAGATGAGAAATTAATCGGCCGGTTGAAGAGAGGACTCGATGATTTTTGGGGATCGCCGATGATCGCGTGCAGTGACATTTCCGTCTTAATTGCAACTTCCCCGTTTGACTTAACGCGGTCTTGTGATGTGGACGACAAATCCTTTGCAGCAAGATTAGTTTCTAATGCGTTATTAACTTCATTCATTCTCTCTTTACCCGAGTGATTGCCCGCCACAGGGAGCAGTAATAGGCTCTTAGGCGCTGGCGTCACTATTTTCACCAGATTCTGGTTGGCGTCCAGCTGAACCTTATTCGGTGTGGTAGCCGATTCGATCGAGCCCCCCTCGCCGTCAATCCTTCCTTTATCGTCCAACGCTCTGCTCATGGACTTCTTGCTGATCTTCAGTCCCATCACGAGCATGAACTCATCAATGGAAACAACCTTTGTCAGATCCTCATTTTCCTTGTTGTCCACCAGGCCGCTGTAGCCAAGAATCACCTTGTCATGCTCATGCACCAGCATGTGCTCCTTCAGAAACCTTTGCGAAACAAAGGACGCGTCGCACTGCTCGCAAACCGTCTGAGCATCTGACCTATGAGAGATCGCGTGGAGGTCCAAAGAACCGGAACAAGAAAAGCTTCGGTCGCAGTTCTTGCACGCCTTCGCGCCATTCCTTTCGCCTGCAGTTTTACGCGCGCTCTTCTCGCAGAATACCTTATCGATCAGTGGAAACTTCTCCGACGAGAAATCCAAAGACGTCAGATCCAGCTGACTAGCGTTAACCGCCAGTGCGGTGGAAGGATTCTTTCCGTCCTTGGATTTCTTAGTTTCGGCCGCGGTTTTATCTTCCGGCGGCGCCGACGATTCCCCTCGAGTGTCCTTATTGGATTTCTTGCAGCCGTGAACCGTTCTCATGTGCAATGCGTGTTGTTCGAGGTTTGTCCAGCCGAGGAGACACTTGGAGCAGCGCAGAAGGAGGCGAGAGCGTCGGTATTTGTCGTGGGTGTTGAGGTGGTTGGCGAGGCCGTAGATCGTGAAGAAGCCTGCGTCGCAGACCGGACACTGCTTCCTCACTGCATCAACATCGATGTCTACCTGCTCCTGAAATCGCACCAGTCTTATAATGAAGTCCCGTTTCTCAAGGTCAAGACAATAAATTTCTATTTGAAACAAGTAACTTCCGCTCAATTCTAGATATCACCGACAAATCAAATTCTAAACTGACAAACTTGACACGATGTACTATTAATTCTATAAAATGAGAACTTTAGAAATTTTATAAACCTAATCATAGCATTGAATGATAAATTAAATTGAGATTTTTACTATGTGCACTATGCAACGCCATTATAGAATTCATGCCTAGGATTCATGGCTAGAAAGCTAGCGCACGACTCTATTTAAATGAATTAAATTTGAATAATTACATTGTTAAAAAACAAAAAAACTAACTAAGAATCAAGTGAAACTGACCAGGACAATCCTGCCGTTAGACGAGGCGAGTATGGCTGTCTTGTTGGTGTCCGACTGCTTGGCAATGTGCGCGACCACCTCGCCATCCTTGCCCCTTGCTCGCTTCCTCGGGGAAGGCGAGCCAGAGGCGTGGTGTCTCTTCTTCCTCCCCGACCCATGCGCGACCTCGAGAACCAGCGACCTATCAGCAGCAACATATCCCTGCAAGTCGTGGATCAAAGAATTGGCTTGCAACCCAGAGCTCCATGGGCGAATAGTAAAAGGCGACTGAAAGCCCTCCGCACCGAACCGAACTGTAATAGTCTTCATTACTACAGACGGTTCTGAAACTTCAAAGATCACCATGGAGAAGTCTTTAACCCGAGACTAACCTTGCACCCTTCCTTGAACTGCTTAAGATTAAGCTTAGGACAAATTATTTGCGGTCCATACCCTTGATTCTGCTGCATTTGTTGATTTTTCTCCGTTTATTTCTTGCCTAATATTATTCTCAGTTGCAATTATTCCAATAGTAAGAGTAAAGCGCCCTAGAATTGTCCTACACTTGCTGTGGCGCTAGCCAGATTGTGCATTATTATAATTGGCATCAGTAGTACGCTAAATACCCTGTGGGGGACAGATCGCCGCTGTTTTCCCCTCCACTGGCCCTCGCGCGTTTCTTCTTAATGCGCGGTCGCGTGGCGCCACCTAGGCCGTCCTGGATCCCCCCCACACCCCCCAGCTCGCCGACGATTTCACCGGGAAGCGGAAAGTCCTTCTCATGAATGCGCATGTGGCGGTGCATGTTGCCATTGGTCGTGAAAGCCATCTGGCAGATACGACACTGGAACGGGCGCTCACCTGAAGCACGCGGCATAAAAATCTGTATTTACCATCGATGCGTAAATGAAAAAGTTAATTCCTTGTCAAAAGAAATTTAGAAACATGCGTTAATTCGAAGTTATGGGAAAGATGTGGGTATTATGGATGCATGTTTTGCAGAGCAATTAACTTAAAATTTCATAGATGCTTGAGTTAAATGGTCAATTTAAATATTCTGCATAGTTGGCGTTTGAGTATGGTATGAAACTAGTTAGGATTAGACAAAATTGCGTCAGGTTGTCCAATGTTCACATGAATTTTCCATCCATTTGATCTCAAAGCTTATTCTAAATATTTTTTTAATGTATATTTGATAGGCAATTAGAAAAAAATCCAAATGATGGTCTGAGCAAGACAATACTTTTTGTTTTCTTCTTTTAATCGGATAACAGTGCTACATCCGAATAATATCCATTATTCAGATATAGCAACTAGTAAGTAAGTAGCAAGTAACAATCATAGATCATTTAGAAATAACACAGATTAATATTTTACATAAATATACACCGTGTCCCGATGAAAATGACCACACTTTTAACTTGCACACTCATGACTTAGTCAAAAGTTATCAGATTGGTCTGAAACTTTACACACAACAACCGTAGCCATATCTAGACGAACTTGGAAATTTGTAGAGAAATGCCAGCACTTTTGACAAAATTATGGCTGTATTAAAAAATGTACCGAAAAAAAAAGTTTCCAACATTAGTTTCTGCGTATTGCGTGCAAGTTAAAAGCAAGCAGTCAAGAAATTTAGTCGCAGCTGAAGTTCAAAGTGTCCTCCTAGTTCGCGCACACATGACATAAGATGGAGATCCCACTATTTGACTGCTGGATCTATCATTTTGTGATGAAAAAGCCACCACTTTTCAAGCAAAGGAGTCGTCGGGTGATTAACGTCACGCAGGCCAGTACGATAAACACGCTCCACCTGTAGAGGTGTAGCTCTGCAGTCCATATCTATTAGAGACGTGGATAGAACCATGTCTTCTGTCATGTGTATGTGACAAGGAGGAGGCTATGAACATCAGCTGTGACTAAATTTCTGGACTTCTTGTTTGTAACTTGATGGTAGGCGGCTTGCCAATACGCAGGAACTAATGTTGAAAAAAAAAAATTTCGGTACATTTTTTAAAACAGCTATAATTTTGTCAAAATTGCTTGCATATCTCTACAAATTTCCAAGTTGGTGTAGATATGGCTAGAGTTGTTGTGAATAAAGTTTCAGACTAATCTGATAACTTTTGACCCAGTTATGACGAGTGTATAGTGTGGTCCTTTTCATCGGGACATGTAGTACAATATAGAATATATTCACATTTTAAAATCTAAAAAACTATATGTTAGCGCTTGAAGCTGACCGGAGTGGACGAGCATGTGTCTGTCGAGGGAGCTCTGGGAGCTGAGGATCTTGCCACAGATGGTGCATGTGTTGATGGTGGACACGATGCCGATGGCGTTGTGTTGGCGGATGTGCTTCGTAAAGTCATGGTTGCTCGGCATCACCTCGCGACACACCGGACAGACAAACTTGTCCGCGCCGTCATCGCCCGCCTGTGGCAGGATCTGACACAACAAGAAATCCGACGTGTTGCGCACAAATCACACTCTGAAATGCGCGTTCATATATTCTTTATTCTCATATAAATTATAGGATCTATAAGCATGGCGTCGGCAAGCGGCAACTATGAAGCCATAGCGTTACAGGCCCTTCATCAAGGCTGTTAAACACACAAGTGTCGCTAGCTGATAATCATCGTCTAGAGTCGTTTATTATTCTGGTTGGCGAAAGGAAGGGCATCCGGCCATAAAAACCTAGCTCCAATACAAACGTCTGAACTGTGTTAACATGGACATGGCGTTACAGGTTGCCGGTAGCGCAGAAGAATGGACGTCAAAAACAATGATTACTCTTATTATTTACGACAAGCAAGCACAAGCAATTGGATTTGAAACCAACACAATAGTCAAACAGCACTTTGAGCTGCATCTATGTATTCACAAATCTTATTTTGATTACAGGATCTAAGATGTGCGGGTCCATGTACATTTGCTTTGAAAAGTTGTCGTAAATTACAAAGTTAGCCTAAATAGGATTGTAAAAAACACTTATGAAATAACAATAAAAATTTGTTTTCCAACATATTAATTCAATCAATCAAGCACGTAGGTGAATAAACAATATATAATATATCACATGAGTACATGTTTTTGAACGTGTATTTAATTCATTATCGAAATTATAACTTTCCTGTATGTAAAAAATTGACAGAAAATTGCATTAATCACCACTTGCGGAAAATACTACAGAAGTAGCGATCAAACAATATCTTTATTGATTGATGGTTTGTCATCCGCAACTGCAAAAATAAAAATAAATTTAAATTAGCTATCATTTATCATTAAAATAGAATAACTCTAATTTAGCACTAAAATCAAGCATCAAGTCACGTCATGAAAGACCATCTCTTCAGGTTTAATGAACATAAATATATTGGCATAAACTCTAACCCGGTCGCTCTTTCGCCGTGACTTTGATCCGGAGTGTTTCACGACAGTCACCCCGTCCGCTGACGTCACGAGACTGCCCGGCGACCCGTCGCTCAGCGTTCCCCCACCCAGTGAAGACTCGTCATCATCACTTGAGAAAGTTCCATTCAAACCGAGCGACGTAACATCAAACTGCATTCCGCTTCCTTCCATCCCGTTTTCATCAATCCCATTTCTTTCCATTTCATTTCTTTCCATCCCATTTCCTTCCATCATCCCATTTCTTTCCATCTCGTTTTCTTCCATCCCGTTTCCATTTTCCTTGCTTCCATCCATCGTGAAAGGGTTTGCTGATGCTGAACGCATCTCCTCCAAAGCTTCCCCATCGATCATGGCCGACGTCAAATCAGGCAGCGATCCCGCTTTCGTCATCACTGAGGACTTGGCTTCATGTTCAGCTTGGACCAAAACGTTAGTCGTAGCCATTGGCTGGCTCTCAGCAGCCGCTGGCTGGCTCTCAGTAGAAGTCTTTGGCTGGCTCTCTGTAGAAGCCGTTGGCTGCTCAGAGGGCGCCAGAGGCGAGATTGGCGAGGGGGAACGATCGGTGTCGATGACCAGGCGATCGGTCATTTCTTCGTTTTGATCTTCAGTGGAACGACGACGTTCCTAAATTTGAAACCGAATCAGCTTTTAAGAAACCCCATCATACAAATATATAGTGTTGAAATCATAGAACTTTGAATATTACAGTAGTATTTGTACAGTCCTATTCGTTTTTTGTTACGTTGCATAATGCAGTTGATAAAATGATAATGATAATGCAATATTGATAAAAATCAGTGACGTAGATTTATCAAGCTGTAGCCAATATTAGAACATTATTAGAAAGTTAAATGAAAGTTGCAATTTAGAACAACTTATACAGACCAAACAGCGCACATAAATTATCGAAAACGGCAGCACATTTGGTTATAGATTGATGGAGATCAAGCAACAAGTTTTTAAGGCTTGGCTCAAGTTCCTGGTAAGGACTAATAAAACACTGCCACTGAAATAGATGCAGAACATCGAATCATTCTTTTTTGTGGTAACACCTGAATGATCTTGGCAAAAAAGTCAAGCACAATTAATCTTTTTTAAATAACACCGGTAGAAATCTCTGGAATGATCAAATTCAAACGTTTTGTACTATTTATTTATTTAACACTATATACCAAACATTACTCACCATTTTTGCTAAGTTCACTTCTGGAGCGACGGAGCTTTTATCGTCTATCGTTGACATCATGATCTTCTCTTTAAATTGCTTTAATTAAACCTGCAAACACAGCGATAAATTCCTAGACATGAATGCACAGTGTAGGAGTGACTCAACATTTAGGGCTGGTTTCTCCAACACAAATTTAATGGTAGTTCAGGATTTAACCCACCTTTTTGCATAGGCTAAATCCTAAATCACCATTAAATTCATGTTGGAGAAACCAGCCCTTAGCATCGACGAGGTACAAGGCCGCACAGAGATAACAAAAAACATTACAACATATTTATAAAGCACCCGTTTCAACCTGAAATATGCAGCTTTATGAAAAGCCCACCTCTTTGCACAGCTAAACCTGTAGCTGTATTTTTTTACCACCTGTCAAAGAACAGTATGCATATAGCAGCCAGGTTCGATAAACCTCAAAATGATGAATTACAGCTAATCATAGATTGCCTCCCAAGCTGTTAACTAGTAGCAATGATAACATGCTGAATCTGATTAGCAATTCAACCATCCTCTCATTCAAAACTATTCCGATTTCTGAACAACTCATCTCAATAGCTTGTGCTACAGTAAAGCTATTGAAGTTCCACAACAGAAACGCATGTTGTAATCCTACATATTAATTACATAGTCCTTCAACGAAGCGCGGACTGAGCAAAAAACTGCTAAACTAACCTAAATCCTCAAAACACCGCTGAACACCTATCGTCAGTCTTAAAGCAGCGCGGACTGCACAAATGCTGTTGAACTAAATGAAATCCTAAGCACATCGCTAAAGATATCATCGCAGTCTTTCAGGAAGCGCTGAATCGTCAAAAAAAGCGAAACTAATCCCAATTCCAAACAAATCTCTAAAGATATCGTCGCGCAGACTTTCAACGAAATGCAGACTACAAAAACTTCTCAACTGAACCATAGCCCAACCGTATCGCTAACCATATTTATTATTTTCGTTTATGCTAACTCGCTCAAACGCAGCTCATGCCTGCTACAAATTTCCAGCGCGCGCGGGACCGTTCGGCGCTACACTTCCCGCGCGACTGCTGATGCCACAACGAGCATCTCCAACCGGCCTCCGCGCGGACCGCGCCTAACCAGCGCGCCATGGCAACACCCATGACAACCGTCAACAGACGGGCGGCGCCTAGTATTCGTCGGCATCCAAGCCGGGAGATGGCGCAAAGGCACGGCCAACTGCTGCAGCAGCTGCTGCTGTTCGGCTTTGAAGCATCGCGCCAGGATGACTGAAGCCGAAGGGCAAAGGTCTCAATTTGTCAATAGTGGAGTCGAATGCTGTGTCGACAGGGTGCTATTTGAGTAGGCTACAATCATGTTGTTATCTTTCTGGGTCTTTGATCTGTGTCTGCATATTGTCCTCAAATAGACATATCAGTACATTGCACCAGGTATTTTGCGCAACGATATGAACCGAATTGCACAAAAGGTGGGTAGCAAATAATAATAATAGCGATTAAAGGTAGTTTAACGCGTCGTTCGAAGACCACTGCGAATATTCTACTGACTAGTTTGATTGAAATATGGCATTAACTACACCGATGTTAGCAAATCCAGGGAGAAACATTCAACACACACTATTTTACCACATCCAACAGCAGAATTACAATCTAACGCATGTTAATGAAAACACTTTTACTCAACAGACGCAGGAGTCTCGCCACTGTCAATTAATTTTTAGATTTTTTTTTGCAAAACACCCTTTTCTGTAAAAACTCGAGCGAGTTAGGACGAGTAGAACAGAGAAATCAATGCTCATCTGATCTCTGCCAAGAAACAAGCGGCACGCTGCCAACGCGCTCAGCTGCGAGCAGTCGTCGTTCCGGTTCATTTATATCACCGTCACGGATCAGTGAATTGCTGGGTTTTGGGCATAAACGCTACTTTACTGCAACCAGCGGTCTAACCAGCGGTTTATGAAAATAAATGAATATAAATAACATAAATTTAAATAATGTGAATCATTTGCCAAATTTTCCGCAGCTGGTCAATTTACATGTCATCTCAAAACATACACAATAGCAAAAAGCAATCAAAGTACATTTTATAGTTTGGCAGCATGACTCCCTACGGTAACGAACCTACGGTAACACCTTACGGTAACGATCGAAGCGATAAATTTTGACACCAATCCGTTTATCCAGAGTCTCGCGTGATCGCCGTTCATAGGATGCTCGGATGAAGGATAACCAATTCAATGCTTTCACGGTCGCCGCGTTGCACGCAGGGAAGCATTGCTCGCATCGCCGCGTTGCACGCTGGGAAGTATTGCACGTGCCGTATCGGCCCTTTCTTTCACTGCCGGTCGTCACACAATGTATTGTTGGCACTCCTCCCGCCCACCCCCTCTTCCCCCCTTCTCTCTCCCCCCTCTTCCCCCTCCCTTCTCTCACTCTCCCAGTCTCCCCTCTCCCCTGCCGCTCATATTTCAGGTCACGAGCGCCAGGGTAGGTAAAGGGGCTCCACTTTAAAACAGAATACACTCCGCTATGCACACTCATCTACTCATCATGTAGCAACTTTGTCCGCCTCTAATTTTTTTCAAAGATATTCTTTTTGACAGGCTAATAACGGTTGTTGTGTATGTTTATATTTTCTTAGACGACAGCGTCAAGGTAATTTTTAAGAGAGGCTAATTCTTTAATGAGAAAAATTTGAGTAAATTTTGCACGCATACTTTTTCCGCTACAAATTCAATGCTGTAAAAAGAACAGGAGAATCGTAGTCCTGACCACTTCTTTAACCACAAAAATTAACTGTCCACATCATCGATGATGCGAACAGCATATTTCAACAATTTTTTGAAGCGTGTAGGGCTGCTAGCACTACACGCGACCCATGCACGATTAACAGGACTAACATTTCACGATGTTTTCACACGTTTACCCCCCTCCCCCTCCCCCTCCTGGTTTGACCCCGACAGTAGTTGCACCCTTATACCTGCCACAGTGCCACGCAGTGGCGATGCGATACGCGCCGATCCGCCACACAATTTATATTGGCAGACTCACAAAGTTACAATGGCGCGACCACGGCGTCTCGCCTCTCAAAGCGGTACAGAGAAACCGTCGATGTAAGACAGTTTGACATTCACGCTTAACACGGAGATGCGTAGATTTTTTTGTAGTTTAGTATGTAGCACACAAAGGCTACTATCTATATAGTATATACAGTCCGGTGCTGTGCAAGACAGCCGACACAGAACCGCCCCCTTCTTTAGTCGCCTCTTACCACTCGCCTGGGGAACTCTGGGCTGCAGGCCAATTTTCTGTTCCCTGGCCTGCAGGGGCTGTAGATAAGCAAAATAGATACTTTACAAGCGTTTCGATATCAAACGAATTTCTTTAGTTGAGTGTCTCATGCTTTTAATGCGTCTCTTTAATTACAACTTTTATGCTAAATTCAAAATAAAGCAGCAGCTAAAAGTTCAGTAGATTAATTACAGCTTTAGACAAATTCTACTATTAAATGCAGATTAAAATTGCAAAGCAAGTTAAAAATTCATTTAAACTAAGATGAAAAACTATAATAAGTTGTCGATGCAGTCAAAAATTACAATCTGTCCATTTGATTACAATAATACCACTCAACCGCTATTGTTGCAATTTTAAGATTTCACTATTGTCTACAATGACATTTCAGCAGACAATTTTGCTTTTCAAACGGCTAATAATTATTTAATTAATTCGTCATTAATAAATAGCATATGTCAAAGCGGCGCTATCTGATGCCGTTAAATTTATACAATTCACAGACACTTATGTAATTGCTAGGTAAAGTCAAAAAATAAAGTGTAAAAGACAGGTATATTTTTCATAGAATACAGAATATATTTTCCGTGGAATATAGGCCCGGATAGACGCAAATATTCTGATGGAAAGTTTTCGGCGAAGACCAACTGTCGCACATCGGCGATTGTTCAGGTTGCTCTATTGACTATCCGTCCTCCCGACCAGTGCGTCGATACGCTGCTCCGATGAAAGAGATTTCCGTGAAGCCAGGAGCTGACATGTGACGTTTTACCGGAAAAAGTGCACCAGGCTGGCAGGCAGACACTTCTATCAGCTCGCTTCGCCACATTTACGACACACATAAAAGTTCTCTCTGTAATTCGCAGTTTTAAGAATAGACAAAGGAACGAGAATTAATAGGCCCTTGTATCGGAGAAAAGAACTTAATAGATCAATTAAGATATAAATGTAATTTCCTTAAAATTGCACACGATACAAAATGAGTAAAAGACAAAAAACATTATCCTCATTATAGCTACAGCTTTCGTCAAGGCCCTGGGATTGATAACATTTTGCGCACCAAATCATATACTTCGAACCTTCTACTCGCATTGTCATAAACGTTTATCAGTTGGGGCAATGTAAATGAATAACATAAAAGTATCGCAGATATTAACTTGTAGTTTCCCGTTAATTTCTTAAGCCATTCATAATTTAATCTACACACGATTTCATAGCAAAAAGAATCCAAAACTTTATTAGGCTACCAACTCAACTAATTTCTGAAATTATAGATACATTATTTCATTTCATAGTAACGTATGCAATAATTCTGTAAGTTAGTATTATGCCATATCTCAGGCCTGATCCAAAGGACAGAATTGATATAGACAATTTGATGTAGCCCCAATGCTACGAGCGGCAAAAAGCTACAGCTGTCAAGTCCTGTATGCACGGAAACGCAACGTTCCATTGAGCATCTCTGCTGAGATCAGCCGAATAACGACCCACTCGCCTCCGGCGCACTACCGTACCTGGACAGGTAGGCCTACCCATCACTAAAATACCAACGGCCACTTCAAATACTGATTGCAGAGGTACTGGCAGAATAGAGAGAAAGTTCGAATTCACTGATAGAAGATTACAAAATAGATAGCAACTACAACTATGCAATAGAGATTTGATTTCATTCAAAATTATACACCAAAACGGAATATAAACTACAATATATCATCAATATACCATCAATATCTGCACCATGATTGCGTGCCATCTTTTATTAATATACGGCAGAACATTTTAATTTGTTTCAATATACACTCAAATTCTTTGCATCACATTGCGCAATTCCTAGCATCAACTTTGTTGCGGTAAATAACAGGGCAAATTTGACAAAAGCTCCAAAAAATATCTTTGACACACGGGAACAGTCAAACTCAACAGCACATTAAATGACCAACAACCATACAGATTAGAGAACAAAGCAAAACATACAAACTTTTGTCAAAACATGCATAACAACTCAGACTAGAATGTCCGCTTTACGACACGTGCCTAATTATTTCATGAACATTTCATACTAAATGTTTGCCTCCTATAAACAGCAGCTCCACAGTACAGCAAGCGCTGCCAACCATGTTATATTATCGTCTCGCAGTCTGTATTTTGCACAGCCGACGACCAGGTAGCAGATGAAATGAATTGGCAACGGGACGCACTGAAAATTGCGCAGCGTCGCCCCATCTCGCGAGCAGCACGACAGCATCCTCCGCGCCACGCTATGCAAACCACCCCCCACACCCAACCCCCCCCCCATCATTCCCCTTCCCCTCCCCAGCGCCACCTCCCCGTGCAGTCCGCGGCGCCAATAGCTTTTTAGAAAGAGAGTAGATCAAATGTATTATTGAAAACGAGAAAATCCTTGAGATGTAATAAGACGTTAC
>JAQIWG010006151.1:0-13630 GCA_034695025.1 Chamaedrilus cognettii | reverse complement strand
TACAGTAGTAACGCGTTACAGTAGTAACGCGTTACAGTAGTAACGCGTTACAGTAGTAACGCGTTACAGTAGTAACGAAGACTATAATCCAAAGAACCGCTCCTGAGATTTTACATTGCTCTCATATACTAATATTTAAAGTTTTATTAACCAAATAGAATTAAAGATAGATGTTAGAAAATCTTTATTAAATTTTACATCATAAATCTTAAATCTTAATTTATAAAAACAATTTAAAACGCTACTCAAAAACAGTGTTCACTGTAATCAGCGTAAGCTTATTTCGCCAAATTTCGGTATCAGCATGCGCATACCGGCAGGCATGACGCTGTTATTTCCTGGTAAACCAGGAGGTCCGGCGGGGCCCAGATCTCCCTTAGATCCCTGAGCCCCGGTGGCGCCTCTCTCCCCGGGGGAGCCTGGGATCCCCTGGGGGCCCGCCACTCCCTGGAGCCCTGAGACGCCCTGGGGGCCCGGGCCGCCGCTGACTCCAGGCAGCCCCGGGGGGCCCAGGGAACCGTTGAACCCCTCCCTGCCAGGAGGCCCTGTCGCTCCCACAGCCCCCGTGGGTCCGGGGGCACCTATGGGCCCCAGTGCCCCATCCCTGCCCGCGGGGCCAGTAGGCCCCGGGGGTCCCAAGGGGCCTGTGGCACCTGGAATCTCTGCGTGCAGAGAACAAGCATGCTGAATGGTAGCGATAACAATATGTCAATATGTAATAATAACAAGAGCAGATTATATTAGCTAATGGTAATAGCAAACACCAGTTAATAACGTTGAGCGAAATGGCAGTAAGTTTGTCAGGAAAGTGGCGCCGTAAGAAGGCAGAGATAAGTCAGTGACAGTTCATATGACACAACACACTCTGTGTTGGGTTCACTGATCATCCAATCAGCTACCAGTATTCCCCACAAACCCCACCTCCCTCATTCAATCAGCACTGACGTGAGTCGATCTCGACAGCCAATGAGAAGACTGCGGGGAAGGGGAGTTGTTCAGTGAGGAGGGTCCCGTTGAGGGGAGTTCGTGTACCCCCCTGCACCCGCGCGTAGTAGACGGTGTAGTCACGCACAAAGTCGTACGCGATGGGGCAGTACGCGTCGTCATTAGTGAACCCAAGTAGCGCCGTGCCCGAGATGTAGACCAGTGGGTCTGCCTGCACCTGGGGCGTGACGTCATCAACCGGTGACATCATCAACTGGTGACGTCATCAAGTGTTAGTGTCAAATTACAATTATAGTAATATACGTCGATACCTACTGTACTACTGTACTCCGTACTACTCTACTCCGTACTACTCTACTCCGTACTACTGTACTCCGTACTACTGTACTGTGTACTAGGTCCCTACTATTGATTGAAGACGTTGATGAAAAGCTGCATGCAGCCAACGTTGAGATTATCATAACGTCTAACGATGCAAATCTCCATAAAGCAGTTTCACTTTTTTAAAGGCCGCTAAGGACGTCGTCCTTACCAGAGATAGATCATGGCATCGAGAAAGATATTTTTGTTTTCATTTCGAGTTTCAAAATGAAATGCATAAATTATTCTAAGTGTCAATGACGCTCCCAGTGACACACCGTGACGACTCCGTCGACATTGGCGAGGGGCGCCACTAGCTCGTAGAGGAGCCTGAACGCCAGACCGACGCTGTCCAGCGGCAGCCAGAGCTGAAAGCGGACCGTCGTGACGTCACTTCCGGTCGGGATCTGGCGCAGGAAGGAATAAAAGCGAACGACGCGTCCCGCCGGCAGGCGCAGGTCGTAGTCGATCCATACGCGAGAGTTCTCTATGAGCGACCCGTTGCGCGCGATATAAGGGTGTCCCCAGAGGTCGGCCCCCGGGCCCTGTGCCGCCCAAAGGAAATTTGGGTTGTCTGCAACCAAGCTATGTTTTACAATGCGAGCGTGCCCGCCAGGCGTGTGGACTCACTGAAAGACTGAACCCAGGTTTGATAGGGAGTCAGATTGTTAAGCGAAACTTGTAACTAAGCATATATGCATAATAATTAATAACAAATATAAGAATATTATTATCATATTGGCAAAACTTACTCTGAGCGAGTATGCTGGCTATAAGACTCACTGGTATAACTTACTCTGAGTGAGTATGCAAGCCAGTGGTATAATTCGCTGCGAGTAGGCTATGCAGGTTACAGTGATCAAACTTACTTCAAGCGAATTTGCAGGTCATGGTGCTAAAACTTACTCTGAGCGAGTATGCAGGCTAGTGGCAGACAAAGCAGGGGCCAGATGCGCATCGTAGGCCCAGCTCACGGCTTGCTGCCTCGTAAAACCAGCAGCTGACCTCACACATTAAGCACAACTAGCCTTCAGTTATGTGCATGTGCAGCGGACACAGCGGGCGCAGAGAAGGGTTTGCTCCTATGGCCGTCAACAAACGCACGGCCGCAGGGATAGGCTACGTAATTATGCCACTGGGCTGAAGGCTCCACTGTAGATGCGCTACTGTAACAGGCCAAGGGTCAATAAACAGAAGCATAGGGCATTCAAGTTATTATAAGGGCTTATTCACATATTCCATAACGCTTGAGGGTCGTTGGGCGAGTAGGGGGTTTATTATCCGTGATTCATGAACAAAAAATGTTATGTCTCGCAATATACACGTATCTGTGCAATGTATGGTATGTGGGCGCAGGGTCAATTGAATATAGTGGAGTTTAGCGTATAAAATATTGAATAAGCTGAATTTTAAATGTTGTGTACTGTAGCCTGTAGCCTACTGACCCCCTATGGTAGGGGTTACTAATACGCTATGCTGCAGGGTACAACAGCTGCATGTGCATGTAGGCAGCAGGGCGGCCTACAGCTTCAGTTTACGGCTACAGCTACAGGCTACAGCCTACAGCTACAATCTACAGCTACAGTCTACAGCTAGTCTACAGCTACGGTCTAAAGCTTGCCACAGCTTTTCTGGCGCGAGCAGCAGCGACAGTTTAGTCTCTGCTGTGCTTTTATTGAAGACACAGCGCAGGTTAGGCTGCTGCAGTATGGCCACCCACCCAGAGATGTCAGATAATGTTACTGGGTCCGATAATGCTTCTCCATGCACGATTGCATAGCATAATAATATTCGGATGGATGTAGAATTGACATTAATTTTTAAATGTTCAGCTGAGTAAAAAGTCAAATTTTATTTGAATATTTCTTTTAATCGCTCCAGAGAATTGTGAATTACTCCGAAGAGGAAGTCGTTAACATGAATAACAAAGTTCTTTTTATTGAAATACAAAACCTAATCACTAGTGATCAGACGTATACATGAGGCAGACGAATGAATAGAACAAACTACTGCACTAATGATGCATGATTCACCGCAATAGTGATCAATACATGTAGCTCCAAGCTTACGGGTACTATCTCAGTATAGTAATATAAATCAAAATAACTCTCAACTGAGCAACTGGGCCACAGTTTACCAAATTTCAATATATGACATTATAATTGAAAGCGAATCAACAAACTTAACATGAAGGTATTGCAAGAACACTGGTAGTCTTGGCACAATTGCATGTATTGCAGCAGCAGCAGCAGCAGTAGCCGCAGGAAATGCAAAATTCAAGTCGGGTATTATACACTGGAGCAACTAAGCACAGAAATCAGATTTTAGAACCACACGACACATTAACTTGATACGATTCACTCATTGACCTAGATCTGGATAACAAATGAAAACCATCAACAAAAATATTCCGTATACAACGAAAAAAATATAAAAAAGCGTATAAAAGCATACAATTAACGTAAAGCTAAAATCAAGAAACTGATTCACGACATGGGAGACACCAATGAGACTAACTCAGATTGTGCAACAATCATTCGTGCGCCAGCAACCACTAGAGATGTCAATTTCAAACAACGCTTCTTTTTCAGTTTGCAACTTGAGAGTTGATTGTCCAATCAGAGAAATTCTTGTGTGAGAAATACTCGATTAGGGATATATACACTGTCACCGATTGGTGCAAAGGGAGCAGAGGCTCTAGGCATAATTTCAGCAGAGATATAAAGAAGCGTAAAAATCTAAAGATCTACACCAAATGTTATGTCAAAGTCATCCACACTTAAAACTGCTAACCAATTAAGAATTTTAAATTTTAAAAGTATAAATGAAAGGCTATGCTACAAGGATAAAAGTTTCTACCAGTCCCATCACACACTGTTTCAAAGGACAGGAATAATGCCCAGATTATTACGAGCCAACAGCATTCTAGCCTTGCTTACCTACGTTCTATACACACACTAAACCTCCAGTAAAAAGCGATCTGATGAAATCTCACTAAAAGGCATTTTTTGGACTTGATCAGCCCAGCATCTAAACCAGAGATACACTGCGCAGAACTTTGGACAGTGGGGATGTCCCTAGATGCTGACTAACGACAGCACAGTTAACTGTAGTAGTAGGACTGTCTCTAGACGCTGACTAACGATAGCACTGTTAACTGTGGTAGTAGGCGTCGAACCAGATCTGTCCAGACTTGCGCAGCGACCTTAAATAATACACATCACAATATAGCGCGCAGACCTTAAATAATACACACCACAATATAGCATGCAGACCTAAAGAAATACAAAACACAATATAGAACGCAGACCTAACTGCTTTGCAGCCCAGAGCTCCCCGGGCAAGTCGTAAAAGGCGACTAAAGAAAGGTCTGTGTGTAGCCCTCCGCACAGAATCGGATTGCACTGGTCTTTATTACTACACACGCTCCTTGATCTCTTAAAAAAACACAAAATTGCGCTAAGACACCGACACCTCCACGTACCGGTATATGTCGGTGACAGCGGTGGGCAGAGACTTGACGATGTACGGCACGTCGTGCTTGCGACACAGCGCGGCCACCAGGGGCGCCACTCGTGCGTAGTTGTGGCGCGGCATCGTTGGGAACAAACTGAACAGCGCGCGATATAAAGGTGTCAAATTGCATACACTGTGGCATATGATGCTTACAAAATATAAAGATCTACGATAAACGCTATGAAAATTGTTTTCTATGTAAGAGGCCTTGAACTGCTAACAAATGAGGAGTTCAAGATCATAAAAGTTGAAGTTAAAACTAAAATTATCAAGGATAAGAGTTTCTACAAGATCCATCATAGACTGTTTCACATGGTCAGAGACACATTAAACCACAAGATGAAATGTAATAAGCCCATTCACACAGAAGTAGTGCTGGGTAGATATCCTGTCGATAAACAATGTCTGCCCAAATAAAGTTGAACAGCTGAAAGCAAACAACCAAACTCTCTACTAAATCAAAATAATGCAAGCACTAAACCCAACGCCAGGAGGTTGAACCCAACCATCTCCACCAGCCCCAGACCCTGCACCTCACTCAGGCGTGACAGGCACTGACTGCTGCTCAAGCTAAAACTAAACCCAGCCTAACATTCAACCACAACCCATCCACCAACCCAGCTCAGCTCCCTCAACCCAGCTCCATCCCCAGTTCAACTAACCCTAAACCACATAACCCTAACCTATTCCTAACCCTAAACTACACGAAACCCTAATGCATCCTAACCCAACCGCTAGACTGCCACTGACTGGTGCTCGATCTGAAAGTTGAGGTGTCCTGTAAACCAGTTGTTGAAGGGGGAGGGGCGCACGTTGCAGGTCGCGGCCAGCTGAGCGCTCAGCCAATCAGAACGCGGCGCGTCTCGCTCCACGGCCATCACTATGTGGTTCATCTGGGTGACCAGCGTGAACCAGTGCGACTCCAGGAACCTATCAGAGCAGAGCATGGGTCAGAGCAACGAATCAGAGCACGTGGGTCAGAGCAACGAATCAGAGCAGAGCATGGGTCAGCGCAGCCAATGAGAAAAGAGCATAAATCACAGCACCCAATGAGAGAAGAGCGCGAGTCAGTAGTAACATCAGCAGTTAGTAAATAATCAGAGTCAAGTTTCACTGCTGTTGGGCCTCTCTCCCTCTAGTGCTCGGTTTAAGGACCCCAGTGTGTAAACAACAAACAAACCCTATTACAGTCCAGTTTAGTGCTCGGGGCCAAGCAAAGAATCGCTCCCCCTTCTTTAGTCTCCTTGACTTTCTCTGACTCGCCTGGGGAGCGCTGAGCTCAAATCCAATATTCGTTCAACACCTTGCAGAGTTGTGTTGAACTAGAAACAAAGATAAATTTTGTCAGACAACGTCTTATATAAGACTCAACACTAAATTAAGGTACCCCTTACAAACATTAAATTTCGCGGAGCAGAAAATAAATCTCACCAAATATCTTAGCAGCCTGTAGAGCTACATACCTCAGCAGCATGTAGAATTATATACCTCACTAGCATGTAGAGCTACATACCTCACTAGCATGTAGAGCTACATACCTCACTAGCATGTAGAGCTACATACCTCAGTAGCATGTAGAATTACATACCTCACTAGCATGTAGAGGCCAAACGCTCCCCAGCCTCCCAGCAGAGGACCGTAGCAGTAGAAGTAGCGTGCAAAGAACGACAGCATCCACGCCAGGTCCTACATACAACAAGGCTAGGTTCTGTATACAACGAGGTTAGATACTATATACAACAAGGCTAGGTACTGTATACAACAAGGCTAGGTACTGTATACAACAAGGCTAGGTACTGTATACAACGGGGCTAGGTCCTGTATACAACGGGGCTAAGTCCTGTATACAACAAGGCTAGTTCCTGATTACAACAGTATGTCAGTGTATCATAGCCAAAAAAAACCTGTGTTGTCCCAGCGCCTCGCAACCAAAGAGTAACCGCCCAATCACAGTCTAGAATTCAATCACTGACCATCCAATCACAGCCTAGTATCGAACAGTAACCGTCCAATCACAGCCTTGCAACCAAACAGTAACCACCAAATCAGTCTAGAATTCAATCACTGACCGTCCAATCGCGTCGCTTGAAGACAAAAAGGAGGTTTTCGTAGTGGAAGTAGAGCGGCAGCAGAGTGGGGGGTCCAACTGCAACACAGCACACAGCCCCTCCTACTAGTGTACCACAGCCCAGCACACAACTCATGCCACTATTGGTTCATGCGCATCACACTGCATCAGTCTGTGGTTCAACTCCTGCCGGACACAATGATATATTGCTAGGGTTGAGCGGAGTAATGATTCTGTGGACAGCAGCTACGTGTGGACCTAGTGGTGAATCAAATATAGACCTCTCAAACATGTCTGTAATCTAAAACACCTTCAAACCAATCTTTCTACAACTCAGCATTCACTCAGTTCGTACAATGAATTCAATTCTTTTCACTTTCACTTAACTGGTAGCAAACAAAGCACAAATAAAATTTTACTAACACACTGTCTAAATTTGTCTTCAATTTACGAAGACCAATAGACCCTAACCCATTTAGCCCTAACCCTAATCTCTGCGCAGAACCCTCATACCGAGCCAGAAGTAGAGATGTTGCCAGTGGTAGGGGGCGTGCCCCCGCCTCCTCTCCCCCCACACGCGCGGCATGGTCCCCCCGAGAAGAAACAAGTAGGGCACGCCCACATCCGGGTCCTTGCCTACTATGTTGGGCTTGACATGGTGCTGGAAGTGACGAAAGTTCCACCAATGGGACGAGGCGCCCTGGACAACAAGGTCCGGTCAACTCTCAGTAGACTAATGGCACGAGGTGCACTTGGCAACTTTGTCAGGGCAACTCGTAGTGGACCAATGGCAAACAGCATTGGTCAAGCAAAGCAAGCAGCAATTGAATTGTACCTTGCAGAAGGCTAGAAACAAAGTAAGAAGAGCGGGCATCAGACTCACAGAGCCAGCGGAAGAAGAGTTCTGTGTTGATCTAGGGACTGATCCTATGACTGTGAGGGTCTAGAGAGTCAAACACAGATGAGATACACGTCTACGTGTTGTGAGGATATAGAGCAACCTTGAGATGTCCTATGATGATGTAGTGCATGAGGTGGTTGAGTCTCGACGAGGCAAACACACTGAGGTGTCCATAGTCGTGTTGACTCCACCCACTCTGAGCCTGGACCAATAGCAATCACTGATATACTCTGATTCTCGACCAATAGCAATCAGCGACACACTCTGAGCCTCAACCAATAGCAACCAAAACTAATCAATTAATGTCATCACATAAAGTGTGAATCAAAAACAAGTTGATTTCAAAATTTTGTTTGTAAAAATGTATAAATAACTATTCACTATTACAATTCACTATTTCTTAAGATAAATTCTTATCCTAAGAAATAGTGAATAGTAAAAGTGAATGGTGAATAGTGGTGTAAGCATAAAGCGCAACCAATCAGTGCGCGGACCTGCGAAACAGTGAGCAGAAGTGCTGTGAGCATGTAGCCCAGCCAATCAGCGCCAAGGCCCCTGAGAGTGAGGTAGGCTGTCAGCTCAAGCAGCAGAATGTGGGTGAGGTGGAGCGTGTAGAAGGAGGGGCGGGGGTGGTACAGGCCCTCCCCCCTCACCCGCGCCAACAGGGAACGGAAGTCTGTCGTCAGCGCACGCTGCTGCACGCGACACAACTAGGCACATGACAACTAGACAACTAGGCCATAAATAGGCAACTAGGCCATACTAGGCAGGCATAGCATGTAGGCAACTATGGAACTAGCATACTAAGTGTATACTAGGAAGGAGTCCCAGTAGCATGATGATAAAATCCCAGCCCAAACCTAGCCCTGACCTATATTCTAACTCAACACAGCTGCTGCACAGCACACGTTGCTGCTGCTCGCCGCTCGCTGCAACTTTATCTTCACTCCACAGGACTCCTTCAAGTGGCTTGTGAAACACTGCAACGCACGGCTATTCCATTATATACGCTTTTGCTTCAATTACAAAACGAGTCTGTTACACTTAAACTGCGATGGTGGCATAGTGTTTTGGGGATTAAGGAATGTGTGAATTAGAAAAAACTATTAGTCCACAAAAATACAGACCCGCCCTTTCTTAGCGATCTTTTACACCCGCCCAGGCTGCAAGCCAATTCTTTGTTTCCTAGCTTGCATGGAGGACACTGAAGTATATAATAAAAACTGCGCTGAAGATAAAAAGGTGTGCGGAGGCACTACACTGACCCGCACGCTGTCCCCAGTGAGGGTTGGCAGCACGCGACCAATCAGCAGCGGCCTCATGTACCGCGCGACCTTCACCTTGTCTATGTGCATCGCCTCCCACGCATCCTGCGCATAAGGAACACACGCTGCACATACGACAGTGAACTGATCCAATTAGGCGCCGCGCTCATTGTCAACCAAAATTCAGCGCGGAGGAAAGTGATGAGGCAGGAGGCAGCTAACACCAGGCAATGTTACAAATCAATCTGTTTATCCCGCAGCTAAATAACAATAAATAAGAGTGAATGCATCCTGCCCATAAAGAACAGCAAATAAGCATTCATCTGACGACTTCAGATCTGGCAATGATGTAGATCAAGGTGTGGCTCCGTCAATGTTAAATCATAAAGTAACAAGGCTCAGTTATAGGGGGAGGGCCTACCGTGGCATCCTGTCCGGCGAAGTGTCCGAGTATGCGTGCACCGCCAGGGTGTCTGCGCTGCCAGGCCGTGACATCATACACCAGGTCCCGCACCACCAGCCACCGCTCCCCCTGGCCCTTCCCCCGCTCCTCCTGGCCCTCCCCCAGCGCCCCCTCCCCCCGCCCCTCGGAGCCCTTCCAGCTCCCAGTGCCGGAGCGCTCCTGAACCTCCTCCCAAGTGTAAGTGGGCAACAGAGGCCCCTCGCTCCAGTCAGCCGCGCCTAGCAAGCAGGGAAAGTGCTGTGCTATATATATGACATAATGTACGGTATATATGATATGATGTACGGTATATATGATATGATGTACAGTATATATAATATGATGTATGGTATTAATCCAAACTTTAACCCACCGGTTTAATGCCTTGTATTATAATTGATAGCTATATGATAATAAAGTATGTTACTAGCCTAAATATTACGGTAATAGTGTTGATGGGCTCGCGCGGCAATTCAAAGCGCAAATTTCCTACACTTTTAGCTCATTCTTCACAAATCTTCGCTGTCCTTTCCCATCCAATCGCTTTCGATAGATAACAATATCGCCAAGTGTAAGGATATGACACAATACAATACAAAATATACCGGTACACAATACAATACAACAATATACCGGCACACAATACAATACAACAATATAATATATAGAGATTACACAATGTTTACCTTCAGTGTGGAGGGCGGCCATGTTGAGTGGACCTGGATACAGAGCAGTGCGCCGCGCGTTAACGTCAGATGCGCGACCTAACCCTAACCTTAACCCTAACCCTAAACGTGCAGTGACCCATCACCGCCATAGCCTTTTTGTCTTTTTTGTAGCAAGAACCCAGTCATAGCCCTTAACCCAAACTAACTACCACTAATTATTCCTAATTAATCATTTGTTCTATAAATCGATTTTTTTTTGCATTTTCAAATTGCGCCGCCCGGAGTCTCGCATGATTATTATTATATAATTATTGACCTATCTTAATGACCTTATATTAATACTCAATATTCAATAATATCGTAAGAAGCCATGAATAAACGGCCAGCATAAGCGGCCTGCATTATATAAACAGTCCGTGACAAGTGAATCTCGAGTTCTCGACTGCAGAAATGAGCATTATTTTATATTATGCTTATTTAATTTTAGCGTCTTTCTGCAATCTGCGCACTCATCCTGCTCCGTGCATGCTGGCCTAAATCGATGTACAGCGGAGTGCAGTGCACGCAATCAATGCACTGATCAATGAGGCTCTGTCTCGTGTGATGGTATTGGCTCCAGGCGCATTGCCGTCGTGCTGCCCCATGCAGAGATTAACTTCGGGCCTTATAAAAAACGAGAGTAATCCACTTGTCAAAGTCCTAGGCCTAGTGATAGACATCTGTCAGTGTGAGACACTTTAGTGTCGAGCAGGAAGTTAGCTGAACCAAAGTCAGGCTGCGACAGCCTGATAGGCGATAGATTATTGTAATCCTAGTTAAATGTAGCGTCTAGATGTGTCTCACTGTGAGCCACAATAATCACTGTTAATATTTGTCTCACACACTGGTTCTTGTACTTTGTAGCGTAGAGTCGCGTGAAGAACGTGAGGACACTTGTCGACGCTCTCGACTGCCAAGTAGTCTGTATAAGCTGTACGCCTGTCATGTAGTGAGTGGATCGATGTGGTAGGCCTATAGTAGTTGGGTCCCAGAGAGACTCCTCGTAGTCGCTCGCTTAACAACTCTCGGTCTCTCAGCAGTAACCAACGACGTAGGTATGTATGTATTTATGTATGTATTTATATATGTATTTATGTATGTATATATTTATGTATGTATAAATGTATGTATGTATGTATGTATGTATGTATGTATGTATGTATGTAGTACATATTATGTATACTACATTTGTGACGCACCAAAAATATGTCTTGCAAACGGAGATGGATAAGCGTCATTTCATGTTTGCTTGAATGTAGGTGCAGTCATGCGTGTGTCGTTTTGCTTGATACGCAGACTACAGCTCGTTAGAACTGGCGTAATATTTGTTTTACTTTATTATTAGAGGCTTTGACTTTCGATAGATTAGACTACATATTTTAAAAACTTTGTCAAATTTTTGCCGCCTAATAATTATAGCCGACTTAGCCCGCTCATGTGCCGCAAGAACCATCAATAATATCCATGCGCGAATGACAACTCTCCATTGACCGTAAAGCAGTTTGTGGATGTTGCTTTCAACAACTATTACCGGCCTAAGGCAGGCTGTACACAAGGCAGGCTGTACACAAGGCAGGCTGTACACAAGGCAGGCTGTACACAAGGCAGGCTGTACACTACAGATAGTATTCTATGTCGCTATGCGTAAAAGCTTGAATCGTGATTAAGTGACAGAAATATAGGTAAAAAAGATAGAAATAAAATAAAATAATAATAATGAAGGTAATAAGTAAAGGTAAAGAATTATGTAACATTGTTGATACAAGTGCTGTGTGTCTGTAGCTCGCTGTGCGTGTGCTGCTCGTTTATAGGCAGCTTTGTGTGTTGAATATCTGTAGCGCAGTCTGCGTGCCACATTGTGTAAATAGCAGCCTCGTGTGTTTTGTCTTTGTAGCAGCCCCATGCGTTGTTTGTTGTGTATTGATAGCAGCCCCGTGTGTTGCGTGTCTATAGGCAGTCCTGTGTGTCACGTGTTTATACGCTGCCTCGTGTGTTGTGTGTTTAGAGACAGCGAGACACCATGGCACGTCTGACGGCCGACATGCTCGAGAGCAGCACGTCTGTACTTCATATTTAATAGTTTATATTACCATCAATATTATTTATATACAATACTTTGACACCTTTATTTATCAAAAATATTGTCTGTACTCTGACGCGTGTATCATTTAGACGATATACTGACACCACTATTTAGCATCAATGTTATTTTTGCAATGCTGACGGCAGTTTAACCTTCTTTTAACCTTTGTTTAATATCAAATTTCAATAAATACAGTTTGGGAGACCTCTAAGCATCGACATGATCAACTTTGACACATTTATCTTTATCATCCAATATTTGTAATTGATGCCTAAATTTCATCATTAGGGCCTAATTTTTTTTTGCAAATCCAATATAATCAAAATATTGTCATTTAACACCTTTATTAAGCGCCTGCAGCGGTGTGCGTGCTGCAGGTGGTTCTACCCGGAGCTGACAGGGAAGGACGCTGTGGAGATGCTGATGACGCTTGGCAAGAAGGGACACTTCCTCATCCGCAACAGCACCAAGGAGGATGGAAACTTTGCACTCTGCGTCAGGTCTGGGACTGGCCACTAGAGATGTCAAAGTCCCAGTAGAGCGATGATATGAATATGTCAAAACAATACCATGTAGAATAGATCAAACAACACAGGTTAGGTATCAATCATTGGTCGGTATTATAGGTCCAAGGTTTGAAGTCAGCGCATGACCTGAAACTCAAGACAAAATGGTGGCTATTGCAGTCTTAGACCATGGCTCTCTAGTGAACAGACACATCTGCTGAGCTACTGTTGGTGCGCTATGCGCTGCTAGTCGCTAGTGTGCTGCTAGTCACTGCTATGCGGTGCTAGTCGTTAGTTGTGCTGCCCCAGGCGTGCGTCAGACGTGGTGTCGGTGAAAGTGTTGAACGATGGAGACCACTACTCGGTGCACAAGGACTCGCTCCAGTTCTCCTCGCTCTTCGACCTGCTGCTCGACCACGCGAACCTCGGCGACGAGATGAGAGAGACGAGCGGCCAGACCATCGAGCTCATCGCGCCCCTGCCTCAGGAGGCGCCCACCAGGGAGAGGTGGGTCACCTGATCCCCTAGCCCCCCAGTCCCTCCCCAGCCCCGTGGGAGGGCCTAGTGGCAACTGATGGCAGTTTTGCGCTTAAAGAAAAATCTCTTTCGGGAGATCATAGCCGTGTATGTTCTGCAGGGATTGATCGAGAAATAGTGAAAAAGGCAGTTTTTGGTTTAACATATCCAGTTATGAGAATAATGTCCAGCCTTTTGTACGACAGTGGCACCATGAGGACCTGCATGCTCTGTACAGGTGGTACCATGAGGACCTGCCTGCTGTGTACAGGTGGTACCATGAGGACCTGCCTGCTCTGTACAGGTGGTACCATGAGGACC
>JAQIWG010006150.1:0-13630 GCA_034695025.1 Chamaedrilus cognettii | reverse complement strand
CCCCCCCCCCCCCCCCCCTATCAAACAATTTAACGAATTTGGACGAATTGGAAACGTCATTAAATCATCCCCACCGGAGCAGCTGCTCTAATTGCTCTAATTTCTATTTATAATATATATATATATACGCCACTGACCGACGCCAAATGACGCCGGGCGTCACCAGTTGAAGGCTTGGCGTCCCCAGTTTTTGATCATTTCGGCATCCACACTTCGGGTTTACACATAGATTGATTGCGTTCCCAGTTTGGAATGGGTGGCATCGCCGGTTCTGTGAGGAGAAAAATTGTCTTCAGGAAGAAAAAATGAATGCAATGACTGTTCAGAATGAATTGAAAATTTATGGCAAATCCCCCCCCCCCCCCTCACAGTTGTGAGTTCTGCATGAGGGGCAAAAGCTTCCGTCAGCAACCTATACGGGTCGTGACGCCAACAAATTGCGGCGTAACGATGACGTCCCCAGTTTCAAATTATTGCTGCTGCCGCCCCTGCAGGCATTTAACCAATCCCCGAACAGCCTCCGGCTGCGTATGTGGATGTTCGATCGTATTTCTTGGCAATTCGAAATTCAGTCACGTCGATGTACTCCATGACGCAGTGTAACCTAACGCCCTAATCATAATATTGGTATATGCATAAACTTAGGCTAAATCAAAACCAAACATAAACCGAATCAAATCCTTGTTCTGCAGTGTTCTTCCACCCAGCCGACGTTACTTTTCAATTCAGTACTATTATTTTCGGCCCTTCTCTTCGTATCTGCATACGATACCCTCATAAGCAGATCCTTCGTCATTCGTACCATGCAGCCAGAAAGCTTCTAGGTCATATCTCTCAACAATCTCATTCTTCTTAATCATATCCTAAGTTAATGCCAACATTTCCCCTAATACGCTCATTCCAAGCACAATCTTATTAAGTTTTGGATAAAAAAAAACGTTAATTTTGCTGTCGGCATAAAACGCATTCGAATCTCCAACCATGCGACCAGATGCGACTTCCGTCTATAGAGCATAGATGGAAGTCGCATCGATGCACTATGCGCTACGCAGGCCCCGAGTGGTATACACATAGTTTTTGCGTCATTAGCGCTGGCTGGAGACTGCTGCACGGCTGCTCGTTGGTGTCTGCACGCAGCAGGCAAGGGCAAAGATAGAACTATCGACGGACCCGACTAATGAGGCCAGTGAGGAACTCTCATTTGTCTCGCCAGAGGGTTCTCGCAATTCGTATTATGTCTCGCAGGCATGGCATTGCGGTGACATGATTCGATGGCGATACGTTCGCATTCCTCTGCGAATCACATGGCATGAAATTCATACGTACGCTTCCCCTTGGCCTCGTCTTTAAATCCGGAGGAACTATTTTAACATAATACATTGAATATAATTCGAATATTTTAATAGCCTATGCGTCGTATCATAAAAGGAAGCGTGAAAACAGATTTACGGGTGTTGAAATAAGGGATTACTCCAACCAGGCAGGACGATCTACACAGTGTATAACCCTGTTGAAACTTAGCCTTTGCATAACCAACTGGCAATGTTGTCACCAGGAGCGGTGGCGAGGAAAAGGGATGCAAATAAGGCCAGGGAGGGGGGGGGGGGTGCTGATAGAAAATTTTGACAGCCCACAGTGATTTCTCAAGTGCTAAATCCCTGTTAGGACGCATCCAAATATCCGGTGGGGGTGGATGAGTAACTTTTTGACCTTATTTGCACCTCTTTTCCTCAGGCCCTACCTTTTATAATTTTTACATGGGAAAATACTTAACATGCTCGTAGGGGGAGGGAGAGGTGCGTTCCCTGTCATCCCCAACGTATAACCGCCCTTGGTTGTGGCTCAGCAGCATTGAGCGTTTCAGTGAAGACGCATGATGCATTTCATAATCTAATGTAAGACAATAAAGTGGTTTAATGCGTTGAGATTAGCGCATAGCGCGCGTTGTTAGGAACAGAGTGTTTCGTTATCTTGTTCGCTGTGTTATTGATTAGACAAATGGATTGCTCGCAACACCAGGGATTCTACATAGAGCAGCAGCAGCTGTTCTGTAAGCCAGTGGTGACGGATCCGCGGACCGGCGCCGGTCCGCGGACCACACGTCGCCGTTTCTCGGCCAGCTGGGAAAAAATTGGCATGATAGTTCCTTTTGATCACGCACTAGCGTGGGAAACGTAGGATTGCGTGCTATAATTGGCCTGCAGCCGAGAGCTCCCCGGGCGAGCAGTAAAGGGCGACTAAAGAAGTGGGAGCGGTTCTGTGCGGGCTCCCTTGCGCAGAACCGGACTGTATATAGTCTTAGTGCGGCACACGGTCCTCAAACTAAAAAAACCAACACGCGCACCATTGCCAGCGTTGAAAATTTAAACTTAAAGTCTCAGGCGTCTCAAACGCCTGTGAAATTTCGAGATATCAACGCGCGATCGAAAGGATGGCTAAAAATTGATAGCGCCTACATTTCTCTTCTTCGATTAAACATTTTAAATTAAAATTTAAATTAACATTTTAATTTAAATTAAATTTAAATTAAATTAACATTTTAAATTAAAATTAAAATTGAATTAAAACATTTTAAATTAAACATTAAACATTTGATTAAACATTTTAGGCATAGTACTCTCATTTCCTCGAGCTGTCAAGTGCAGTTCAGTAGAAACATAAACTCTTGCAATACGTATTATGTTGCCTTTGATTAGCTTCGAATCCTATTTTATGACGCCAAAATTAAATTATTTAAAATATTTAATCTCTTTTTATATTTAATTATTTATCGTAGACCTAAATAATTGCCACAAAAAGTTGCCGGTCCCGGGCAAACAGATAAAAAATGTGCCTGTCCGTGACGCGATAAAACTTGAGAAGCACCGCTGTAAGCGACGTCGCGTGCTAACGTTGCGTTATCGCGTTATGGCCCCGTAAGAAACAGTTACTATGAGCAGTCTCGTTTTAAAATATTCATTCATAACACGTCCCCTTTCACAACTGATATCTAGTGTTCCAAATAAAAATTCACGCAAATAAACATTAATATATATATATATATATATAAATCTTTTATTCACCATCAAGGCACAATAAAGAAAAAGAAACTTAAATAAACATATAGTTGAAGTGCGAGCTGAATTAAGGTGAAATTCACAACATCAGGTGATAGCGTTCACACAATCAGCGAAATAGTCATTGATGATACGTGACGGGTCGAGCACTAACGACTGCGTTGATACGGTACGTTAATGTAGTATTCATCTACTGTACTGTATGTACAGTAGATGGCGATGTAAGCCAAGATACGCATGAATACAAAAATTTAAGCGAGAACTATAGCGAATAGCGAAGACTAAAGAAAATCAGTTTAAAAAGCCCTTATATAGAAAACGTCAGTCAGTTAAATAACGACGCAGATCTTTAAAAAGGCTTTCGAAATGAACTACAATTCATGAATAAAGTCAAAATATACAGTTTTCACGATGCCGCCGCACCCACAACTTGCTTGGCTAAATAAATATATATAACAGCGTATTATAGGCCTAACCACTAAACAGTTAATAGAATGCTGCGTATTTTGTGCGTATTTTGACCGGACACCGACAAAGAGCGATTCTGTAGCACGATGTACAGAAGTCACAGCGTTATGGCGCGAACAATCATTATTATTGCAGATTGCTCGTGTTTGAACTTTGTGGCGCTCGACAAGTTGTTTATATAGTTTACCGTGTTTCATTAAAACCAATATCGATATAAGAATGATACAGTTTATATATGAGATCTAAAATGTTACGAAAAGCCGGTTAAACTGTTTACACTGCTTATTTACAATACAGAAGAAATATTGTTCTGTTATGATGAAAAAGCGTGTAGACATGACAGCAATGCATTCTCTGTACATGGCATGGCTAAAACGGCAGCTCCTTAGAGGGAACTGAGTGACATAGAGTGGTGCAGAGAGTTAGTTCAAATCGGGTAGTCGCCCGTCTTGGCCCTCCCCCGAGGCGACCCTTAACCTGGCCCTCCCTCTCCCCACTCCATCGACCATCGGATAGTTGTTTATTGGATATACCGTTCTTCTAACACACGAGGCTCAGAAACTGGACTCTCTTTAACAGTTCCCGGAAATCGGTGTCGCAGATTATATTTTCCTTCATCAAAACTTCTCCCGTTTCTTGTTGACAGAGAGGCTGACTCTCGCGATAGTTTTTATGATCTTGTTCTGTGTCTATATTTGCAACCTACATTCAGATTCATTTAGTTCGGATCCACTTTTCATGTGGGAGTTACGTCAGCGTCTGACGCCAGCTAGTCTTGGAATTCAGCTAGAGGACGTCATCCGCGACAGCGGTTCCCCGTGTTTAATACGTTCGGCCTGAAAGCAATCTCGGATCCACCTACCTACCATATGTGTCCATCAATTCAAATCCTTTGATGTCGACGCTTGGTCTATCGCCAAATGACCTTCTTGACTTAATTCTAAATTACCGCTACTTATCAACTGGACTAGCTGTCGCATACCTTTCCAGTAGAACTACTGTTGCCATTTTATACCAGAAACCTGCCGTCCTTGTAACTAACGATAAAAAAAAAGCTGGACCGCGAGAGCAGTTCAAGAGAGACGCCCAATGACGCTTTAAGACGTTGCGTTTTGTTTGAATAAACTTAGTTCTCGTTGTATCTATTACCTCAAAGTTGAAACTGAATAATATAATTAATTTGTAGTTACTAGACCACTGCCGTTTGGTAGCATTCAGTTTGGTTCCACTCTTTTTGCAAGATTTAGCGCTAAGGATTTTTGGGAATTTGGAGTATTATTGGGGTGGGGAAGGGGCCGGGAGCAGAGTGAGTTTAGTTTAGGGTTCGATGCTAAACCTACTCCTAAATACTTGAAAATCTGTGGAAACGCAGTGAACGAGATAATGGGAACGGACGTTTACTTGGACAACGATATCGCCATGCATGTCGACATCTTGAAAATATTATTTATCGCATCGTTTGCAATTAGCCCACCTGTTACAAAAATAGAAATATAGCGATTTCTGTGAAATTTCCAAGGCTTGTTTAGATGGCGATACAGCATCCAGAGAAAGCATTGCGACTATCACAGGCACACGCGTTAACATTCCCTCGTGTATGAAAGCATGAGTTAGCGCATAGCAATAGCGAGAAATATCGCAGATGAGTCCCAGAGGGAGGGGCTCAAAATAACGCATGAATCGAGTGATGATCGCTGGTGGCGGCGCCATGACTGTGGATCTAAGAAAAAGCGCCAATGCATTTCCATGCAAAAAACTCGCGTTTTCCTGCTTTTCGCATATTTCGCGCTTTTTTCAGACTTTCCGCATAAAGTCGCATATTTTGCCACCTATCGCATGTTATTGAGTAAAATATCAGTTTGGTAGCGTCAGCAGTTTGAAACAACTTTGTGAGCGACGACTAGCTTGACTTTGGATCGAAAGCACCTTCGAAAATCTGTTTTTCATGCACTATCAACAAAATTACATCATATTACTAAAACCAGATATTCTAATAATAGAAGATATTCATAATTCTTATTTCATTGACATGTAATGTCCTTGCAAAGTTGCTGCAGTTCTTAAAATTGCCAAAAATTCGCGAAATTGCCAAAAATTCGCGTAAAAAATTTTTTTTTCTAACATTTAGACGCATTTTGCTAAGGTCTCTAACCACAACGTGAATCATTGACGCATCAAGCGTTTCTGGCGTTCGGGGCGAAGTCTGACAGTGGCGCCCCATATGACTTTCCTCCAACAAACTCCCGAGCTGGAGGAGGGGGGCGGGTGCTAACGGAGACATTTCGGAAAAATTTTCCCGCTCTTTAAAATATTTTTTGCATAGTCTTTATCGCCTAAAATTGAAACAGTAGGCTACCCTTGATCACACAAAACACGAGAGTATTCTGAGTGTTTCACTCCAAAAGACCTGAGGGCTCATTCAGGTAGATATCTTATGACAATCTTAGTCGTAAGATTGTCTTAAGAGAATCTTTTGCAAATCTTATCTTTTTCATTGAAAACTCCGCACGGTCGCGCGCGAACCGAATGATGACGTGACTGCGATCGGCCATTGGATTTTATTTGTTTTAAATTTCAGTTAGGATAAGATTTTAGAAAATTTTAAGAAAATCTTAAGAATACGTAAATGAGGCCCCTGGATTTTAAAGGTTTATCTTTCAGCAAAACAATATTGTTAGTTGTTTACACAAAAAAATCTAGAAAAACCTCGAATCTGGACTTCGTGCGCGACTAGTTACATGCATTTCTAGTGTATTTTTACTCGTTGAAACAAATCTCACGGGATTTCATCCAGCTCGAGTGGCAACAATGGTTCTCAAAGTGATCTTATCCTGGAGACGAGTCCATTGATCGGACTTATCAAAGTTAACGATAACACATCGCGGCTCTCGGATTAGTGGAATCACTGCTTTCAAGAATAAAAATTTAATCCGAATCCATCGAAGTACCGATGGGGTACCGCATAAGGCTGTAATTTAGATGCTGCGAGCTATGTGGTTTGCATTGAGGTGTGGAGAGGTTGGATGTCAGAGACCTGCCGTTTGGCAGTGCACCGCAGAAAGAGATGTGGTTTGCAAACTTCAAACGGGAACAATTTTTATGTCAAACGCAAAAATTAGGCTAAAGCACGATAAAGTAAGAAAACTACTGCATATAAATGACGATCCACAGAAATTAGAGTTTAGAGATGATATAGTGACTACCCGGTACTACGCCCGGTGTGTTGATGTTTGTCCCCGGAACGTTAAGATTTTTCCCGTTTTCGTCTATTTTAAAAAAGCCATAATGTATCGTCCCTATAGATGCTGACAACAACTCTCATGCAGATTGCAAACCGTACTCACGTTCTGTCAACTTTCAACTCTGCGGAATTGAGCCCTAAGCGCTGTGATCATATGGATGGATGTTGTCAAAGTTCTCTGCAACAGGGCTTCCGTTAACCGGCGTCGCGGCGTCTAGGACGCCAGAAAATTTGACTCTGGCGTCAGAACATCACACCCGCGGCGTCTAGGAACGACAAACAACAGCCCCGACGTCTAAAAAAAAGACCCTGTCGTGTCGAGACAACAAAACGCCGAGGCTTCGGCGTCTGGACGCCAGAATAAATCTTAGCGGAAGCCCCGCTCGGCAATGTATAGAGAGAGTTGCATTACCTGTGCCGCATATGTTTACCTGAATAATGCGAGCAACGCATGCAGGTATCCAAATACAAGCCAGAAACAGTGTTGCCACATATGTATATAGGCCTATATCACAAGATTTGGGGATATTTACGTAATTTCGGGATCTGATTTTTCACGAAATCCCAAGATATCTGGGTATCTTTTTCATAAAATTGAGCATTTCATAACGGGAGCTTGGGATATTTTAGGAAAAAATGCAATATAGGGATATTTTTTGCCGAGATACCGAGATTCTAGGGATATTACTTTTTGGTTCAATGGTGCATCAATAAGGACAGGGGTGGGGGCGGGGGTTAAATTATAAGGACGGTGTGTGAGTATCAAATACTATTATCGTCCGGTTTTGTGTAAGCGGGCCGTCACAAAACCGCTCCGCCTTCTTTAGTCGCCTTTTACGACTCTTCCGGGGAGTTCTGGGGGTCCAAGCCAATTCTTTGTTCCCGGGCCTGCACGGGGAATCAATAACGCTACCGTGGATAATAATTATCGTATGATCGTATCGATGCCTTAATCGGGTAGCCCGTGTCTAATTTGCAATCCGCAACGACGTTTAACCTCGAATTTTGAGATTTGCATTCAAAGAACAGTCGGTATACGCGAAACACGCATTGAACAGCGCTGAGTTATCAGCCGTAACCTACGTTAAGTGCACAATTACGCTAAATCAGTGCTGCCCATATCATTAATGACACAGATCTATAGTCCATAGCTGCACGATGTCTCGATGAAAGTCGGACCCCTTGAAACGTTCTAACTGAAACAAAAGTTAAGCGATTTGTCTAAGATTTTACGCACATCAACAGGAGCGAACGGAACGCCACGCAGCGGAAATTCGTAAAGAATCTGTGATTAATTTTCTCAAAATCATGGGCGTCGAAAAAGTACATTGAATAAAGTTTAAACGCTGATTGATAAGTGTCGTGTTACAAGAGTCAATTGACGAAAATAGAATGTATGTATGTATGTATGTATGTATGTATATTGCACTTTTAACGCACCAAGAATATGTCATGCAAACGGATGGAATAACATCGTTTGCTTGAATCGTAGGTGCGGGAGAAGCGCAACAGACTACATACAGAAAGCGGATTTAAAAAAATGAGTTTTAAGCCTGGAGATGAGAAGCCTAGAAATGAGATTTAGTCATATAGACGAGAGTTTATTTTATTTTTATTTTTTTATTTCATCTGAAAGCGCAGTGCATAATAAACCGATAACTTTCACTGAAAACGGCTGTAACCTTATGACGTGTTGTACTGTAGATTGTAGCATGGATTGTTACGCTAGTGTCCCTTGCGGCGGAGTGCAACTTGTCCTGGCTCGAAGAGCGTCGATCGACGTTATAATGGTTTGTACTCCAGTCAATAGAACGCTTTCACGCGAAAAGTGTCTGGAACTCAGTGTTTCTTTAACTTCAACCCGCTCAGTTTGCTTTGAATTATCGCTCGCGTGAAAAGGGATTTTTAAAAGCGTGCGTTTAATGAAAATGGCTCTAAGGAATGAAATTGGCGTGCTTGAGGCCTTTTTTACAGGCCGGTGTCGCATGTGTTCTGTGATTACCTAGAAAACGCGAACACCGAGGCGATGTGAGCTCATATGCACAACATAACATCTACCCCTGCAGGTCGGGAAACAAAGAATTGACCTGCAGCCCTGAGCTTCCCGGGCAAGTCGTAAAGGGCGACTTAAAAGGGGGGAGCGGTTCTGCGCTTGGTAAAGTCGAGGCCGAGACACGGAACCGGACTGCAATAGTCTTCGTTACTACACACGGTCCTTAAACTCGCAGGGGAAGATGAAGATAACGTTTAGAACAAATAGTCACAGGTCCTTCTTTCTACTTTTGCCTTGCCTTCTTCACATTTCAAATTTCAGCGCAGGATAGGCAACGGACAAAATCACTGATCTAATTTATTTTTGTGTAGCTTGAAGATAGCATTTGCATGAAATAAGCTTTAGATATTATACATACCCGAATTTGATGGCCGACTCGTGTGCTCTAACTCCAATCGTTTTCTATAATGCGTCACTTCTCGCTTTGTTTATTACAATCTTTTCGCTATAACTTATGCTTTCGCCTATATCTTTTTATGTATTTAACACTGCTGCTGCAGTAGTCCGGTAGAGCGGTTTATAACTGAGAATGATTATTATAACTAGCACTCGCACAAATGATAATCCGTCTTAGTTCAACAATTAATTCATTCAAAAATGCAATTGCAAATGGCATACTGTAGGCCCTATTAAACAGTCGTTTAGCGCATGAATACATACGCTAGCATTATGAGTCCTCAAAACACGAACCAAGTAAGCTCATCTAAAGATTTCAAGGGCATGTTTAAGCTTAGGCCTACTGTCATCACATCAGGGGCCTCATTTACGTAGGCTACATTTCTTAAGATTTTCTGAAATTTGATTCTAACTGATATTTAAAACAAATCAAATACATTCGCCGACCGCCGTGGCGTCACCATTCGGTTCGAGCGCGACTGAGCGGAGTTTCCAATAAAAAAGCTAAGATTTTCCTAAGATTGTCTTAAGACAATCTTAAAAGACAAAAATTGTCATAAGATCGCTTCCCCTGGCACGTTTAGTGTAGCTGCTTGGTTAGGTTAAACTAAATATGCTAGAAATCAGTTTCTTGCTTGTTATGGAGCAGTAAATTGTAGAAGCCATGAAAAGATTTTAAGCGTGAACCATTAGGGAGCCTCTACTAGCCTACACGATTAACGTGGTACAGTGGTACACCAGCTTTAATGCAAGGGTACTTTTTTGCAATTAGGGCCTATTGCGTGTTTTTGACATGGTGTTTAGACCCGATGTAAGCAATTGCTTTACATACGAAGTTTTTTTGGGAAGAACGACCGTTTTTTCACCCACCCACCCCTCCTCCCCCTCTCACTCTCATCCCTCGTGAGAAATGCGCAGTTATAAAAAACCTTCGTGAAGGGCAGGTGATACATGCTCTAATCTTTTAAATTGCGAACAGCGGTTGCTACTGAAAGATCGTATACATAGAAGTCGCGCAGTTGGCGAGAAACTTGTAATATCGCTCACGCAGCCGCGCTCGCCTCAAAGTCTATAGACCTAACTGGAGCGAATACCTGCTTGTGCCTGGAGTAGCGTTCGAAAATTACCAGTAAACTAAAAATACATAGATTACCGGTAATCTATTCATAGATTATCTGTAAACTATGATAATCTAAAGACGAAAATTCTTGGCTGTTCATCTACTGTATAAGCCTACTGACCTAATCGAAACATGCTATTAAATTCCCAATGGGATACTAATATAGCAATATATTTGTAATGGGATTCTACATCGAAGTACACGTTCCGTCCAAAGCAATGATATTTCTAACGAACTCATAGGTTACTGTCGTGAGATGCACTTCATGCCTAAATTTCAGCTTTTTTGAAGAAAAATTTAGGATAAATAAGCGAATTGGCAATTTATTGTAAATTATCGTTGCTTACAATTATTGACCGTTAATTGTTGATTTCAAATTACAAGAAGTTACGGTAAACTAAAAATACCTTCGAACGCCTTAGTTTGGAGTAAATCTGGGAAATTTCTAAGACCGCAGCGCTGCAGATCAGCGGTACCATTGCGTGGGTATATGATCGTATATCACTAGATCTTGGAATATTTAAATGATTTAGGGATCTGATTATCAAAGCAATCTTCAGATATTTGGGGACATACACATTTTTTTATTGCTCACGGAAATAAGCCGGGGGGCCCAAAATGGACACTCCCTCCCCCCCTGATTTTTTTTCTTCCCGTGCAGAGACTCACGACCGTGACGGAGAATGCTGAGCGACATTTTGAGGCGAAAATAACATTGAACGTGCTTGTCTCTTGATATAAAACCCAAAAAAATTCTGATAATTTTTCGCAAGTGAGTTATTGGTAAAAATAATGCGGGCTTGGTTCGGATTTAAGGAATGGAACACTATAGCTGCCTGTTACGATGTTCTGTATTCAGACGGTTCCGCTGCTATACAGCGGAAGGTTTGGTCTAAGTTCGAGTCTGAACTGAATCTTTAATCTCATCATAATTTGGTGAAATGTGGACATTGATATGCGTACTTGATCATTGTGGATTTGATCTATATGTAGGTTGAGGTTTATATTCGGATTATTTGGCAATGTTGAGGGCTTGAGGCTATGACCATGGCAACATTCGGCTAGGTGTTCATTTCACCTTTTTTCTAATTTTTCCCTTTATTTAATTGATGTCGTTTGTCTGTCCAGTGATGCGAATGAAGTTTCATATAATAAATTTTGACTCAGCACATTTTGTCTAACACCGCCTGTTGACAAGCTTCGTTGCTAATATTTCTATATGGAGTGTTTTGTCAATGCATGCGCTGGCGGATCCCAATGGCGGTGTTCTGGAGCTCAAAAATTGGGGTGGCGAAGGGGTGGACAAGTATAGAAGGCGTGGCAATAGCGACAAATTTGATGTCAAGAAAAAACCTTGTACGACTTCACATGATTCGCTGGACTCCAAACATTTCCACATGTATTGCTTCAGTATGCAAATAATTCTGTATGCAAATTCAATATGCAAATCTTCAGTAGGCTACGTAATCATGTCATGAATATGCAAATCTTCAGTAGGCTACGTAATCATGTCATGAATATGCAAATCAAACAGTGCAACTTAATGAAACATGGAAGTTAAAAAAAGAGATAGACATTTTTAAAAGGCTTTCGCCTGCACATAGCCCCGACAATAAATGATTAATGTTGATTTTCATATACCGAAGGATATTTAACGTCATATCTAGCAAAAAAATTACAAGAAAGATGGTAGGGGTAGAAAAACTCAGGAATGTGATGCCCTTGTCATCCTCTGAAACCCCGCTGGCAGGTCTGTATACAGGGTTGAAGGCTGAATTTAATTTGGGGGGCTACTTTTTCCTCCGATTCAGAATTCACGACAGGGTGGGGGCAGCTCTAAAAGACATTTTTGAGATCACAATTGACAGTGCTTGTTCTTTCTGACAGTCGTAGATCCTTCTAGAATCATCATTCAACGGGAGTTTCAAAATTGCGGATGGGGGGGGTATGTGTTCACATTTAAGAGTGGGTTTAAATTATTTGAAAAAAATTATTGAAAAAAAGAAATAAAGGTAGCAAAGCAAAGCTGTAAAAGCGCTTTTTACCCCTATTTCTGAGAGCATTTGAACCCCCAACCACTCCCCTGTCTGCGGCCCTGTTCGTGCGAACCGGGTGTAGTGCGAGCGGCGTGCTCTCGGGATCGCTGTTTGTCAAGCTGCGGCGCGGCACTTGACGCGCGCTGGGGATGTTTGAGCAGCAAGCGAGACAAATCATCGGGGACTCGCCGATCAACGGCGTGGATACATGTAGGCATCTCTGGGCGGGCTTGCATACCGAGTATCTGCGCTAACGTTGTACCGCATCGCTATGTGTAACCCCAAGTTGGCTATTTTAGTGAAAATGCATTTTGCGACTTTGGAACTTTGGAACTTTGGGACTTTGGGTCTTTGAGACTTAGGGACTTTGAGACTTTGAAACTTTGGGACTTTGCGACTTTGCCACCCCTAGTCGGATATTTTATTTTAAATGCATTAGCAAGGTGTTGAAGCACTTTGATCATTTTCTTCACTACAATGCAGCAATGCCAATTATTAAGGTGAAGAATTAAAAATACGACAGGCGTACATGTAGTCTATAACAGTGTTTAATTTTTATGCGATCCTATTAAACTTGAATACAATACGATACGCTGCAAGAAATATAACGAATGTATTGTAAAATAAAATAAAATAAAAAGCGCTTTTCATTAATCATCGCATGCGACATGCGATTTGTATGATAGCCTAGCATTACTCTACATAAGACAGAAATTTTCCATATTTAATTTAGACAAAGTCCTATTTTTTATAAACGTGAAGCTCATCAAAAAATCCCTTTTTCAAGTATCACTATACTTATTTAGGCCTATTGAAATTAGTTTAGGTTTATGTGCTCAACAACTCTACGACCTTATGAGTGATCTTTGATTTTTGCCCCAATCGCAATTAGGCAAATTAACAACACCATGCAATGAAATGCAATACAATACAGTACACACTGCGGATCAGCACAATGCAATACAACACTATATTAAACTTCAACTTTAACTTTTCTACTGCACTCTACCCTATTGGATGATTATTTGCAGGTCTGACGAAATTAAGCACCTTTGCCAAGGGTGCACAAAGTGACTCGAAATCGTTTGCCGCGGCCGGGAATCGAACCGACTCTCTGCCACACTCGCAATCCGAATTCCGCGACTTTGACCACTCGGCCGCAACGCTTCGCCACTTTTTCTGACCACTTTTTCTGACCACTTTTTCTGACCACTTTTTCTGACCACTTTTTCTGACCACTTTTTCTGACCACTTTTTCTG
>JAQIWG010006149.1:0-13632 GCA_034695025.1 Chamaedrilus cognettii | reverse complement strand
ACAGCGCAGATCACAGCGCAGATCACAGCGCAGATCACAGCGCAGATCACAGCGCAGATCACAGCGCAGATCACAGCCAGATAAATGGCGCTTGCAGCAGCAAAAATGCCAAACCACCAGCTGTAGAAGCTCTGTGCCATTCAGTGCATTCGTTTCAATGAGCGTCAGAATGTGTTAATATTATGGTTGAGTTTGCTGTCAAAATGTCAACCGCGCATTAACAGGGTCCAATACACACGAGGCTGAATGAAGCCGTGGACGCCTGTGTAAACAGTGAAACAAGCGATACTTATCACAAAACCGTTAATGAAGAAATTTTGCATAAATATTTTGCATTGTATTTACGACGCATGATTGTCATTATGCTTCATAAAAAGACATAATCTAAAATGACTGTAGAATGTATGTATGAAATGTGGGTCCAAAGCCCTCCCAGACGGTGATTTTCGCCCCTGCATATTAGCCCAACACTGAGGTAATATTTCGTCATTTGACATAACTTGACATTCGTTATTTATGTTTTAAAGCGGAAACAGATTCTCTGAGCCTCCCCCCCCCCGAGAGGCTGTTAAGCCCCCCCTCTCCCACCCCCCGAGAGAGGGAGACGGGGGATGAAGGAGCTGCGTGATTTGACATACAAAACAGACGAGCACTGCTGAGAATCCTGAAAAAAGTACAACCACTGTTGTACTTTTTTCAGGATTCTCAATGGCATCAAAAATTCGTCAGCACCCCCACCCCTGCAAAAATACTGTTCCGGAAGCTGAAAATCGGCGAGTTTAGCGCCCCCATTACCCCCTCGCCCCTCCCAAGGTTCCGCCCCCCCCTCCTGATATTTATCTACCTTCACACGGTCCTTAAACTTCAAAACCAAAAACACTACATCAACTAGTACAACGCTTCATCTCTGCACTAGGACAAGCCTGTGTGGTCTAGTGGTATCATCACTGGTCACTGGACTGCCGTGCCAGAGTAGGAGTAGAGCTAGGTTCGGGGTTCGATCCCCGCTCTTGCTATACAGAGAATTCAATTTCTCGGCTTGCCAAAGTCTTCAAATCAGAGCGGGATTATAAACGGGTCTGGTGTCGTTGGCAGCGCAAATCAGCTGCCAGCGGCGAGCGGTGGATGGAAATCCCTTAGGCATCGCTCTCAAACAAATACGTTGATAAGATTCACATACGAGACGCGTACCATCTATGTTATGAGCTGCGTCTATAAACAACCAGAACAACAACATCATCTCTGCACTGGAAAGCCTTGCTAATAAATTCATGCTGGCGGTCACCAAGTAATATTTTCATCCACGCCGCGCCCGAGTGACAGCCGCTGTCCGACATGATCAAACAACACAGCGCCTGTCCGTGAATCGCAAAGCGTCCCAGAATCTGATTATCTGAGAAGTCGATGAGATTCCGTGGACATCGTGTCATCGCAGGCCAGCTTGAGCGAGAAGGAGAGATTGAAGGAGCCTAAACAGTGTTGGATATATATTAAAATGTAACGGGAGCGGAGGGGGGATATTTTTAGTATTTTTATTTTCTTCGAGTTGTAGCGGGTCAGCTTGAGCGAGAGGCAGGGATTGAAGAGGTTGAAGCAGTGTTTGATTTGTCAAAATGTAGTGGGGGGGTCGTGTAATTTGGTTTTTCCTTTCGTTCAGAACTCGCGGGCGAGGGATAGGGACGGCATTTTATAGAAAAAATTACTATGTCAAAATAAATGCTTCAACCCTCAAACTTGCAATGTCAAAATAAATCGTTTTCGATCCGGAAGAACTGGAGGAATCAAAGTCGATCCCCCTTCTATTTCTCCTTGTGCTTAAATTCCTTGTGCCCGTGGGAATTATCATGACTTGGTGTTCCCCAACCTCCCTTACAACAGATTTGTGCCCATCGCAACAGAAAAGATTGAGAATCACTGCAGTGTCAAGAACCTCGTAACCGTTAAGCTGGCTTTACCGTTCGATGTCAAAGGCGTCAACTAAATCCATCTAGGATCAATGCGTGTCGTTACACGGCTACTGCTGACCGTCAAGAGGCTAAAGCCATTGTCAGATTGCCATTTGAAGGCCAAAGGTGCGGCCAGCGATATCTGCTTCTGGCGAAGGAAACGTTAGTAACAAAAATTGCTCGCATCGTTGTGTGTCGCATTACTTCAGTGAAAAACTGTTACGCAACTAGGACACTGTTAAATAGTGTTACTACTGTGCAGTGTGCACTTATATTGCTGGTTCTGTCAGTATGACCTATCTTGCCAATGTTGAAATATATCATTCGATTTAGAGATATTTTAGCGATTCAGGGATCAGATGTTTAGCTCAATCCCCTGATACATCTAGGCATATTTCCTCTATAAAATGACACCTTTTATAATGGAAACAGTTGATATTTTTCTAACAAAATGCCATGTAGAGATATTCTTTGCTGAGAAACCCATAATCTAGGGATATTCCGTTTTGACCCAATGGTATCACTGGTATAATTGACCTCCTGCAAGTCGTTAAGCTTGTGTACGCTGTTGTACTCTAATGTACAAGCGGTACATCTACACATCACGATCGTTGCCAAGGGCGACGTTTTTATTGGTGCTATCTGGACCGATGGCGCACAACAGCCAATACAATGATTGCGATAATTTGCGGACCATCCATCAATGCAGAGGGCCATAATCCCGTCGGGGCCATGCAGCGCACGCTCAGGCCACTCTGCTCCTAACAACGATGGGCAGTGGGCACAATTAAGCCATAGGGCCAAATCCAACGTAACAAATACCATTGGGTCAAAAACAAATTATCCTGGATACTGAGTAAATCAGCAAAAAAATTCCCTAGATAGCATTTATGGACAAAAATATCCCAAACTCCCATTATAAAATGTACCATTTTATAAAAAAATTTCAAAGATATCTGGGGATTGCGTTAAGAATAAGATTCCTCAATTACTAAAATATCCATAAATTTTGTGATATATCCCTAGCAGGCGAGTTTCCACGATATGTATTGCCAAATGTCAATATGTATCGAGGATACGCATATCGACCAAACGGTGCCTGTGACATACGAGGGAACGATTTAGTTACGCATTTTTAATTTGTATCGCGAACGCGTATGGCCAATACGAATGACGATACGCTGTATGTCTCTCAGGCTAGTTTTTATGCTAATTTTGTAGGGATATCCTAAGTCCCCTTTACCTTGGAGATTTTTTTAGGAATATCCCGTTTTGGTTCAACAGTATCACTGACTGCAATTCACTCCCACTGTGTCCCGAGCATAAGCCTAGCCTGCGGACGCACGGCGCTATTTCCGTGGACGATGGAACAATATTTGACCGGGTACTTCTTTCGATGGGCAGAGTGGCGCTTCGTTCAACTTCATCACAAACACGGGAATATTTCCTACCCAGATGTTGAATGCACAAGTATGAACCAAATATAGCTTGCCATAACCGGCGGCCACTTGAGTCGCAACATCAAAGGGAATCGGCAATGCTAACAGTTTCAGGATTATTACCAATGCAGCGGTCGTGTGGAACACGATTCGTCGTCGTGTGCCGCTTTCGTCCGTTATTAGATAGCTTTGATGTATTTTATTTAGATAGGATCAGTTATTAATTTTTATGATGCGAGGAAGGGCGAAAAAAAAATTCAAAGTGGCTACCGATAAACCGGTTTGAAAGCTGAATGATCGCTAGGCGCTTCATATCTTTGCAAATCCTTCGCGAAAACGATAATTAATTATTTAGTTTTCCGGTCACAATTCACCGACTGAGCAACGCAGCGCCCGTGGCATGCATTAAGTTTTGTCACAAGATTCGATCGAAACATCTCACGGTGGGTATGGAGAGTGCAGGCAATGGGCAAAAGTTGTGGGAGCAACAATTGGGTGCAGAATTAACTAATATTCAACGATAAATAAAATTTGTTATCGGATCGCATTTTATGTTCTCAAAAGCATCAACATAAAATACAAATAGTTGTGTTCTAGATATTGAATTGTCTTGTTCATTTTGATTATTAATTTTGATTATTAATTGTTTTGGTTCATTGAATTGTTCAGAAAGGATGCATCTAAGCTCGTCGTTAAACAAATTTTCGCCAGGCCCTGTTTCCAATAAGGCTACATTAGGTGTTTACAACATAGTTTTCCTACTCTGCACAACAGGGATTATCAAAGGATAGAGGGAGAAACTCAATTACTCGATGCTAATCGAAAGAAACACGTTTCAGGCTGCGATGTAATTGCAAAATAATTTACTGCCCGTTTCTTAGAATTTCTAGTAATGCAATATTAGTCATCAAATAAGGGGTAAGCGAGAGTAGATTGAAATTGAGGGCATTCTCAAAGAGTATTTAGAAGCAAATTACTCCAATAATAAGCCGTTTCGTTGTCTAAAGGCTTTTTTAGAAATTCAAATAAGTTTTGCAAGTATTTTAGCCAATTCTTGTATAAATAAATATTATTCCAAATAACGATAGTTAGTTGGTACTACCGTGGTATTAGGGACCTCAAAAACATATTAGATTCCTTGCATCGGCAAGTCAGCGACCAATCTCTCGTCGCCTAGGAAACTCATCGGCCTATGACGTCACGTTCAACTTGCAGTGTTATCATTTAAAAAACAATAATTGACACTTCTTCTTTTTAAGGGAGAGCGCTTAGTTGCCATTGCAGAAAATTGTACATAGTCAAGCCCCATTAAAAGAGTTACTTGGTCCAGTGCAGCGTTTTTATAAGCTTTTTAAGTGTAAATTTCCAAGAAGAGGGCATAAAAATGCTGAAGTGTCATTATTATCTTTATGATTTGGGCGATTGGGGCGACATGTTACATTATCGATCATTGTCATTATGGAACGATTTTCAGAACATTTCCTATACCGGTAATATTTAATGTCAGATTTACAACTGCACAAATCGTTATTAATTGCGCACTGAAAAATGCTCTGTTGATTAGTTGCTTGTATAATTAATACCATACAGTATTAGTTACATGTACAAGTCATACAAATCCAATATTGAATCACAATTTACTCCACTATGACCAGCTCCTGAAGTCCACACCAGGGTGCTAAACGTCCAACCCACGTGAAAACATGAACACTAACAGATATGATGATAGATATGACAGATATGATAGATATAAATATGATAGATAGATATGAATCAAATACAAAAAATCTAGATCTGATCTTACTTCGCGCTTTGAGCGATATGTCACTGAGGTGCTTCGTCAGGTTATACACCCCGCTTCTCTCGTCAAACGCCACCCCGGGTATCTCCCGCTTCGGGTTTTTCACCCTGAACGCCGCGATCAGCCGCTTGTGAATGTCGTTGGCGATGAAGTAGTGCTCCGTGTGCCCGGCAGTCGTCGACGCAAGGTTATCCCTGTACAGCATCGCCGTCACGTTCCACTTGAAGCACCCATAGAGCACCACAAAGAACTCCCCGAGCTTATCGAAGGATCCGAGCATCCGCGTGAGAAGCTTATACTGTACCTTGTCGCTAAACGCGTGCATCTGAGCGGCCACGGTCATCACTGGAATGTTCCAGTGCGGGGAAAACCGCGCGATGGGTGCCAGCGCGTAGTGGCAGACTGGTCCCAAAAACACGTGCGGTTTCTCCTTGATGACCATGTCGATGGCTGCGAGGGGTCCGTACGTGTCCGAGCATTGCGAGTCTTCGAAGCTGGCCACGAGAACAACCTCGGTGGACGACCCGTCGTGGGAACGAGGACCGACGATCAATCGCTCCGACTGGACTCGCTCGACGGCATACTGGATGGCGGGGGCGACCTTCTGCTTGGACCACATGCGCCCGAGGAGGTGGGAGTTGTTGAAGGGGAGGATGACGCCGATGCGGATGACGAGCACATTCTTGTGGTGGGTGTTGTTGGTGCGGTTGATGACGGAGTGTTGGGTGACCGCGGCGGTAGTGCATGCCATCCACAGTAGGAGCAGCGCGAGGGGTAGGATGACGTGGCTTAACGTCATGGTGTTACTTGACGCCGAACGGGTTTGTTGGTTTGTAAAGTGCGAGCAGCGTCGTGGATTGGCAAAAGAGAGGGCGGCGCGGGTTCTTTTGTTGTTGAAGCCGCGACGAATTGTGCGGTTGGTGCTCTTGGCTGCTGAAGTCCTTTGTGCGATCGGATTGAATGAAGTAGACATCTTAATGGCGATCGATTTCGGAAGGGAAATAAAGCAGCGTTGTTTGTCGAAACTCTATTCTTCAAAACTTTTGACAGGGCCTAGACAATGGTCTTCCTTTAAGACTAAGTTGCGTCCTGATGAAATATGCGTAGCGTTACGCCTGCTGATTCTAAAACAGGCTTAGTGCAACTGCTCAGCCTCTAAAAACTGCGCAGGCCTACGACATCATAATCGATGTTCGCACGTTGGCTAATCCTACGCCTACCCGCTTCAAATTATTATTACAATTTGTATCTAACGATCCTTTTTTCATGCTACGCCTGTTAAATTAACCCTGGATATACATTTAATTTACATGTATACTATTTCTTTACAGATGCTTGGACGTCAATAATGATATTATCAGTTATATACATGTATGTAATATATATACATGTATGTAATATGAGGAGGAGTGGACATTCCGGGCTTCAAACATGCTACATTGGGATTTTCATTTTACAGGATGCATTCTGTTGCAAAGTTCATCGCATTTTACATCTTAATTACTGCACGTTACAATTAACCTTAACCGAAAAATTCATTTTGACATTTAAGAAAAATTGTAGCGAACAGTGAGACAGCAAAAATTTGCTTCTACTTAATAATACATACATAATAGGTGGATACCCCATAATCCAGTTGGCGGAAATACCACACATATTCACAGGAAAATGTTCAAATGTTGCAAAATGTTCACCCAACTTTGTAAAACTAGCCAGGCTTGTTCGAACATCCTATCTAGTTCACGCCAACGTGTACATGTACCTCCTAAAATCAATTCGGCGAAATTAGATCTCCGTGGGCGAAACTCAACTAAGCTCAAAGTCGAGCTGATTGAACAGGAAAAGAAAATCTGGCTTCTCAGAAAAAATTAGTCGAATTACTAGAATTCAACAGGCACAGTTCCTTTATAAATCATTCAACTACGTCGTACTCTACAACTTTTATTCTCAACTAGCGTATTCGAGTTACACAAACGAAACAGAAGCTGCGAAAACCAAGACCAGAGTAGAATGCCTCATTATCCGCTTTAATCAAGAAGCTGCAACAAGAATCCACGGTTCTAGGCAGGGGCAGATGTATACCGGGGGAGGGGGGATGCGGGAGGGGCACGTGCCCCCCGTGAGATCATGTAGGGGCAGTCGCAATGGGGCATGTGCCCCCGTTCAAGGAACCAAATAAAACAGTGCCAATATGACTTTTGGAGAGAAAATCTGGGATTTTGTGGGACTTGCGCCTCCACCCATGAGTTCAAGTAGGGGCACGTACCCCCCCCTCCCCCTATTTGAAGAAGCAAAATATTAAAACACTGAGCAATTATGACTTTTGAAGGAAAAATCTTGGATTTAATGCTTCCCTCCGGCCGGCTGAGAGGATGATATGAACAGAATGGACTGCCAGCACTCCCCCGCCCTTCCCCCTTTGAGAGGGAAAAGTTACAGTCAACACCCCCCCCCCCCGGTCACTAGTTATTCTTCTGCCTGTGCCCCTCCCCCGCTCCCCGCTGAAGCGGATCCGCTTCTGGATCCGCCCCTGGTTCTACGATGTCCAATTGGTGCCATAATCCTCTCAGATACAAACGGCTCGGGTGCCTGCGACGTACTTAATTATTTGTCACGCGACGAGAGACGTTAGTATCGGGTGACTCGCTCTAACCCTGGGACTAGCGACACAAAGATTGCGCTCCGAGATTAATAAGTTTGACGCGTGATCGAGAACGACGCTATTCCAGCAAAACATCGCCGACCCATCAATATTTGAGCGCGTCGCGTTTCGCGCGATTCTTGCCTTTCAAATTTACATACAGTTCTACAGTGCAGGAGCTGCAGGCTTGCTGTTATACACAAAGGAAACATTTGAAATATAGATTTTCGCTAAAGAAACAATGAAAGAATGTTGAATGCTGCGGAACTTTGTGAATTCCGTGTACTGTGTAGTCTGCTGCACTTCTCTCTCATTTACATGTACGATTCAAGCAAATTATGTTTATCCAACTGCATTTGTACGATATAGATCTTTTTTGGTGCGTTACAAGTGCATACAAGCCATACATGGCAGCTCAGAGCCACCCGGGTGAATCGTAAAAGGCGGCTAAAGAAGGGGAAGTGGTTTTTGCTTTGCAAAGCGAGGCCTAGGCACTGAATCGGGCTGTAAAATTTAGTCTTTGTTACTACATACGGTCCTTAAACTCTCAAGAAGAGAAACACACCAATATTGTAACTACCACAATGCTATAATAGCTTGTAAGCTGGGGAACAACGATTTGGCTGCAGCCCAGCCCAGCGGGCCAGTTGCAGAAGCAACTAAAAAAGGGAGCCTGTAGTGGCTCTCCGCACAGAATCGCTAACCAATAGTTTCTATACGCAGCCTACGGTCAACAAGCAATATCCATACATTAATTGTTAATGAACGATATATTTCATGGAATGTAAATATATACTGTCATGACTATCGCCTGGAAAGCAACGACATTATTCTACATCCATCTCAGTTCTCTAACTGCCGGTCGCTAGACTTCGATTTGAAGTGTGATTTTATTTTGCAGTCCGAATTAACCAATCAGATTATTCGATGCAATTCTTTCATATATTTTCATTGGTTAATTCGGACTACAAAATAAAATCTCACTTCAAATCGAAGTCTAGCAACCGGCCTTTACAGCTGCGTGCCATGCGCAACTCAAACTGCAGAAGTGCAGATGCTGCGTTATTGACGCAGGCAGTCACAGCGGCTGCCATATCGTGCTTCGGCTAAACACGCTGCATGAGAAACGCGCGGTGTAGATAAACAACACAAGTACTCGATAGGCGGCAGTCGTACGGCAAACAGCGGGAGGTGCATAATATTGTTCACGCAAAGCGCCAAGTGCTTCGCTGATAGGGCACACACAGTCCAGCATCTCTGCTGTCGACTCGGAGTTGCGCACCAGTATTGTGGTGGTGGTGATGTTTGAACTTAATTACCGAATGTATGTGTGCGCGTGTGTGTGCGCGTGTGTGTGCGCGTGTGTGTGTGAATGTGAAAATGCTTTTGAAATACTTTTGGAGCGCACACTGGCGATAAGGAACTAAGAAGCTGCGAGAGGCGCAGAAGAATAGGCTAAAATTTCTAAATTTAAGTGCTTTATATCTGCATTTACACGGCGTGTTTGAGTTTTCTTATTCCTATTTCGATAAAGGGGAAACCCGTCCGCAGAAAGCACGTTCGGCTCTATATAAAACATGCAGCTAGATTCCCTAGGAAGCAAAATAGAAGTAAAGTCAAACAAATAGTTAAATAAAAACAATATATTCTACATGGCGCATGCCGCCTACATGCCTACACGCCTACATGCCTGAACGCCTACATGCCTACACGTCTACATGCCTACACGTCTACATGCCTACACGCCTACATGCCTACATGCCTACATGCCTACATGCCTACATGCCTACATGCACAGAAATCAAATCGGATTATGAAACCGCGCAGCAGGCTAATAGCGAGGCCAACGCCATTTCACGTGCACGTGGCATGAAATTGCTTTGCGCCAGGAAACAAGGAAACCATATCGACGGTGAAAGTATGAGATATCGACCGTCGTCCGATAAATGGGAAGCGAATATTTGGTCTAAACGTTCCTTCGGCGTTCCTTTACATGCTGCATGTTTTGCATGAAGTTTTACATACAGTTTTACATGTAATTTTGCATGTAATTTTACATGCAACCGTGTTAAGGAGGACGGACGACCGTTGTCACGACAACGATTTCCTTAACGTGGGTTTCACGCACGGCTTGTTCCTTAACTGGGTTTCATGCATGGTCTGCATGAAACCCAGTTAAGAACATTTTACATTGTAATTCTCTTAACGTGGTGGCATGTAAAATTACATGTAAAATTACATGTAATATTGCGTGCAATATATGCGTATAAAGGAACGCTAATGCTTACTGCAGAAAGAGGGCAACTAAGGAGCCTTTCAGTCTTTCACTAAATTTTGCTCTCAGCAACGTAATTAGTGTAATTTGCTATTTTTCATACAGCTATAGCCCACTAATGATTCTGGAAGCAAATTTTCAAGGCTTGCCCATAATACTTCACTGAGAAGCTCCCAAAATGTATGTGGGTAAATGACACTACAAGATAGCGAAAGTTTTAGGACTTAGTAGCATATTAATATATCTAGCCACACTGCCACAGTAAAGCAAAACGGCTGTTGTCACTTTAAGTGACCAATAATTGAATTTAATGGTCCCCCTCCCACCACCGCAGGTGTCAAACTAATTAACTGATTCATGTGTTGGGAATAGAATTTCGATTCAAGCGCATTTATAAAAGCTGTTTCACTTGCTATAGACCTGTCGCACTGGCTTAGGGGGCAGAACAAATGAATCCCTCTAGCCGATGTCCCAAAACTTCAAAGTCGTTTCCTTTTCTTTCTGGAAAATCTATCTATCGTTTGCTGTTCTCGATATCGTTCTGTATTGAAAAATATCTCTATTTTAAATTTTTTAAATGTTTCGCTTATTTCAATGAATGATGACAGCAATCTTTCAATTCCATTAGTAAATGTTATGGAATTTATGTGAAAATCTCTGACGTATAACGGTTGTTTTCACACAAAAGGTTCATAAATCAGTTTATGCTCCCCTCCACCCCTTCCAATTTTTGTTTGTCATGACGCATAATTTTAAAAAGAATAAGCGACAACTTCAAAAATAATGATTATTTATTTATTTGCCTCTTTATAGACAATTTTTTAATGTCTAATACTAAGATTTAAAATAGCATTTAGGGCCCACAGCCCCCTGCAGGCCGGGAAACAAAGAATTGGCTTGCAGCCCAGAGCTCATCGAACGAGTCGCAAAAGGCTACTAAAGCAGGGGAAGTGGTTCTGTGGTGGCCCTCTTACACAGAACCGGACTGTTATAGTCCTTGTGCTACACACGGTCCCTAAACTACAAAAAAAACGAAAAAAACATTATGGTTTACTAACTCCTATGTTCGTGTACCCTCCCGAAAAACGCATCTCGGTCCTCGCTCTAATATTTTCGTCCAGCGGCGCCACGGCTGCTGCCGCCTTTGTTCCCTACCGGACGCGGAGGTCCTATTAAGGCGCGCGTCCCGGGTCACGTTCGGCCCGAAGCTATACGAGTCTCGAAAGCCATTCAGAACCGAGGCCTCGTTTTACTATTTCAGCCCCAGAGCGATCGACAACATTACAGGACCGGTTCGCCTCGAAATTATTCTAGGAAAATCACCATATCACGCAAAAAATAGTTATTCACACTCTCAGGAAAATCGATGTAAAAACGCAAAACGCGGAACGCGCTGGTCCGAATTAATTTGAATCGGCCTCGCAATTTGCGAATCAATTTAATCATTCCGCGAATCAAACGCAAATTTGATTGGCAATAATTTGCAATCAAAATTGGCGTAAATCGATGTTCAATGATTCGAAAGCGTATAACAAATGTGGTCAAGCGGCTCAGTATCCTACGCTTATGTCTGTAGGCGAACAGCCCACGCAAATACCACGATCCGATGTTAACGATATTGGATTTGTTTGAAAACACGCTTTGGAAGACCTAACAAAATCAGTTCAGCGTCCGATACACACGCGGTCGATGTGATTACAGCAATTAGATCAGCGCGTATATGGGCTATAGCCTATAGATCATATTACTCAGCACGGGTTCACGTAGCGGATCGAAAACAACAAGCATTAGCGTGCAGACAATTTGATGACGTTGAACAAATCAGTGAATTTCACCTGATCACATATGTTGTACAACAATTTGCAGTTTACACGTACACATCACGAGTTATATGCGAGCGAAATAAAATTGTGGACGTCCAAAACGGCTTGGTAGCCATGACTGGATTTAGGCACGGTCAGGATGCGCCACTTGACTTGCCTGCACCAATTAAGGGCTCCCGCCAAGAGCCAAAACAAATATGACGATAATAAATGTTTAACTGTGGAGTTATAAATCTCAAAATGTGGAGTTATAAAAGTAAAATCAGAGATGAACAGCAAGCGCTGGAAAGAATGGTCTCAAAAGTTTTGTCAGGACCCCCCGGTCGGAAGTTCTGCAACGGAAGGAAAAAGGGGCTTCCACCTAGAACTGAATCCGGCCCAGTTGACAGCCAGCAAATGCAGAACGATATATTTGACTCGTTAAATAAAATGCTAAACTGATGATATTCAATTCAAAAATGCTAGACCTGCACAAATTAAAATCTTATGGATGATTCAAATAACTTCGTGTTAGGCACCAGAATTTTCTTTTCGCATAGCATTTAATGCAATTAAATTACCCTTAATCAAATGCATTAAATTTTACAGACCTTACATCTTACAGGTCTTAAATTTTACAGGCCTTCAACTGACAGGCATTCCATTTTAAGCCGAACTAGCTTAGCAGCACAGCGCTTGACATTTGATCTTAACAAGATCTCAGGTACATACAAGAACCACTTCATCACTGCTACCAAGTCGTGCCTAGCTCGAAACAAGGGGACTGACTATGCGTGGTAGACTGAGAGATAAGACAATCTTCAATCAATCATCATTTCACAGCGCTCCACCTGTGATCTATTTCAAATAAATGTTTGTTAGTTGCTTAACTGCGCAGCAGCACACCAGGGCCATGTCTGAGCCAAACAAGACAGAAAATTAAGTGCAAATCGCTCACAGGTGCAATAGCACGCAATATCTATATTTAACTTAAGAAAAAGTGGTACTTCACTATGCGCATCAAGACAACGTAAAATAGGACATTATATAAAACGTTCAAAATTAAAGCCTAATGTTTTGGAACTGCAAGGAGTCTACTATACATGTGAACTGTGTACCTAGGATTGAAAATGACAATTGACTCGTCTTGTATTTACTTGCTCCCGTGAGTTTTTCGTGAGCTTTCAGCAGGATCATTGTTCTTAAAAGTCTAACTTCCTGCAATGCATTTCATCGTATCATCAGCGCATAAATGACAAAATTGCATCGCAAACAAGGCTCCAGGCCGTGCACCATTCATCTGGTTCTCCACTGCGGTGATGATGCAGTCATTATCGGTTTGCGGATCTCATAGAAAGCATGCACCAATGCTTGCCATACGGCAGAGTTTGAAAATGAGACATGTTGCTGAATAAACAGGAAAATTATCAGCTGAGAGCGGATAATAACGGCGCAGTAGACGATTGGTTGTGACAGAAATTATACAGGACCGGGAACGCCGCCGTCACTGAAGTCTATACTCATCAACGCGGAATAAAAAGGAATAAAAATCGGTCCGATCGACAATTGCTACAAATAGAAAATCTCAAAAAGACATCAATTTCTGCGGTTTTAACATTCAAAAGTAAGCCTAATTGTAAGATGGAGACGGTGACCGTTAAACATAGCCCTCCCCACTTCTCCCCCCCCCCCCACCCCCCCGTATCAGGGAACTCTTCTATATCAGCT
>JAQIWG010006148.1:0-13632 GCA_034695025.1 Chamaedrilus cognettii | reverse complement strand
ATTTACGACAATTTACGACAATTTACGACAATTTACGACAATTTACGACAATTTACGACAATTTACGACAATTTACGCTGTGGCGCCACTAGGTACATGACCAGAATTGCTCGACGGTGATTCGCAGAGACATTATAGTGATGGTTTTTCCCAGAACGCTGCGGTTAGCCGATACACGCAGAAAAGTTCCTGAAGACGAACAGACAGTGCCTTGCACGCAGCCTACCCGTGTTCGGTATTCAGGGCACCAGGGTTCCACGATGCATTTTTTGCATGCAGATTTGCATGTATGAAAAGTTTGTAATTAAATGCAAGCAGCGTACATCTACATGTAACGTCAGAATGCAATTGACTGCTGCCCACCGCTGCGAGCCGACGCGCGGCGCAGCAGTCAAAGGAACTGTGACGTTACTTCAGCGCTGGTAGTTTAGTACTGCTACAAGCTTTTAATGCATGGATATCGGCAGAGATCAGTTTAGGCCTTACAAAATAGGAGTAACGCTACGCCTGCTGCTTATAAAACATGAGCATAGTGCACTCCTATGCCTTTCAAAAAAGGAGTAGGCCTATAGTAGGCCTACTCCACCCTCGTCCATTTAAAAGAGTAATGCTACATTGTACTCTTACCCATTTAAAAATCCGAGTAGAGTTTCAAAAAACATCGTTTTTGAATTACTACTCATACTAAACGTATCCCTGTATATCTGCTTGCATAATATGCATCGTCGAACGAGAGCATCAAAGCGTTAGCACACCTTTCGTCCAAACTTGCGGTCGTTTGTCCATGTGGTTCGTTTGACACAATACGCGCGCGACCGCTCGGTGTGCGCGCTGTCGGTCAAACGAACGCCAGCCGCCGTCGTTAAGGTCGCTATGACCCTAACAAAAGTATGCTGCGTGCAGCAGAGAGTGACAGGGATACCGCGGTGCGGGGTACCGCTGGTACCGCGGTTCCTCTGCGGTGTGCAGTGTGGAAATTGATTTTGCGGTTCCAAACCACGGTTCCGGTTTACAGTATCCATGGGAAACCGCGGTACGGTTCTAGGATGGTGCGGTTCTTACCGCGGTACGGTTCTAGGATGATGCGGTTCTTACCACGGTACAGAAATCAAAAATTTGAACAATGAATAATAATCCCAAAAACTTTTAAACCACTAATGTTATTGGAGGATTAGTGAAACAGTGATTAGAGAGCACAGTTAATCTTTGAAATGAACACCAATATGTATTATAGTTTCTAAAAATTCACAAAAATTCTACGCTTTTTGAGTTTGGATAAGGGCGTGTAGTTTAGACTTAACGGTGCGGGACGGAGCGCGGTTCTCATCCTGCGGTACGGGACTGAGTGCGGTTCTCATCCCGTGGTAGGCCTACTGAACGGAGCGCGATTCTCATTCTGCGGTACGGGACGATTCCGTGTTCAGATTGATTTGTACTGTACGGTACCGGTATGAAATTTTTCGTCCCGTGTCACTCTCTACTACATACATGTGGTCATACAATAGTTATTGTGAACAATATTTACATACATGTGGTTATACAATAATTATTGTTAACAATATTCACATACATGTGGTTATACAATAGTTATTGGGAACAATATTCACATACATGTGGTTATACAATAACTATTGTGAACAATATTAATTGTTTATGATTACAGCTATGATATGAATACAAAAGGCTGGTGTCCTATAAAAAGCAGTTGTTTAGGCTACGGATCGTAAAACGACAGATCATAGCAACATAATAATTTTACAAAATTATTTTTAACGCCAAGCTGAATAATTGAATAAATAACGTAATTATTGCAGTGGATGTGTGACCAGAGCAGTAGGAGCGACGTCCCGGACATGACATTAAACTGTGCCCGGCAGCCCTGGCCCTGCTGCCATCATTGGGCAGGACGAAGCGTTGTAGCCGAGTGATCTAAGTCGTGCTCTCGGATTACGAGTGTGGCAATTGCCTATTCAAATCCCGGCCGCGGCAAAGGTTTCGAGTCACTTCGTGCACCCTTTGGCAAGGGTGGTTTAAATTCGTCAGCCATAAGTGTTCCTACGATGCCTACCAGATACGGTGGAACGACTACCAAAGACCATCAGCTGGTGCGATGGGGCATCACCTTTTCCACGCAAGTAGCTAAAGCAACAACAACAACAACAACAGTAAAGACGATCGTTTCACTCATGTCTCCCTGGACACAGAATTGCTACCTAAAAACTTACTATGTCCAGAAAAAAGCTTTTATTAAACATTTTATTTCCACAATGATCAGGGGCGCAGCTAGACGGCATCCATGATTATTGTTCAATTTTCTGAGAGCAGGGGGCAAAGAACCCCCTACACCCGCTCATGCTTCGGGCCTGATTCTGGGTATCTCGTATAGTATCCCTAAATTGCTCTTTTGGATAAACATATCCTCAGTTTTCATTTTTAAATGCGTCAATTTCTAAAAAAAATATCCCCAAATATGTGGGGATTGCATTAAAAATCAGATCCCTAAACCACTAACATATCCCTAGATCTTGTGGGATAGGCTATATATCTCTAGCAGTTTTATCACAGATAGCTGCTGAAAATTCCAAAAGCGTAACCATGTTAATCATAGGGCACACTGTTCAATGATTGCATTCCGATCTTCCTGCCAAGATATTCCTGCTAAGATTTTCCTGCCAAGATATTCCTGCCAAGATATTCCTGCCAAGATATTCCTGCCACCACCGCTGAGAATGGTCGCGCTACAGGGCTGCCCAGAATCTAGGGATATTCTGTTTGGGTACAAATTTATCACTGGCCGCTAATCAAAGTTTTTGTGAGCAATGGTATAACCCCGCTCCCATGCGCTCCGATGCACCCGCGTTAACCACTTATTATTGAGCAACTAGATCTTTGATGTTTGTCTGATGTCTAGCAGCGCACCAATGATATGAATAAATTAAGAGCAATTTAGCTTGACCTACAAAAGTTTTATTTTTATTTCGTTTTGGCTTTAATCTGTATCGTTTCGATACATAGCCTAAACACCTGCTTATTTCGAGGATATGCCTTTTGTATTAATCTCATTCACTCTTCGCCGTCGAAACTTCGCACTCATTTTCGTCCACTTCCACATCCAATTTGTTCATTGAACCCAGACGACTTTCTCTGCCGTGTGTCAGGGTACCGTCGTTGCCGATATTCACTCCGCCGTCGAGTGTCGCGTTGCTTCCTATCGTGTGATGCGCGTTGTGGCAAGAGTAGGTGTAGTTGTTGATGAAGACTATCGGAGGCCGGTCTGTATTCCCAAGCGCTTTGATTACAGCCGCTACAATGCCATGCAATAGGTAACTATGAAATGTAAGTGATTGATTTTGAAAGCATCACGGCTTAATCGTTGCCTCCCCTTAAGGTCCATCAGTCTCCCAATGTACCTTCGTGGGGCCAGGGTACGGGAGGGCCTGTGTCCGTGGCTGCAGACGTCCAACCTGTGCTGGCATGGATGATGGACGAGACGAACGACAGTGATGATGATGATGATGACGATGATGAGTAATGATGATAAGTAATATCGGCATAAAAAACTTATGCAAGAACCTATGTGAGATCTGTGCACGAGGGGGTGTCACTATACAGGCTGTGAGACGAAGACCTGGAGGCGCTGCTACAGAGCCCACACTTAGGCCAATTCGACAAATTCTAGTCGCACTTGTCCAATCTATTATTTCTTACCGTGGCATCAAATGGTTTTTTGGGTTTATCAAAAAATGCAAAACTTTTTGATTAGATCAGCGGATGTATCAAGCGACCCGCAGGGTAGCCCAGGAACACCAGCACCCGAACAGTGGAGGAGAGGGCAGGATTTAGGCATGGCCAGCGTACAGGCTATAACGGCACATGGGCTCCACCAATAAATAGGCCTCTACCATGAGCCTAAAAATATATATTATGGCAATACTAAATGTTGAGATGTGAAGTCATAAAAGCGAGGTCAGTGATTCGGTTTTTTCAATTCAACGATTTATAAAAGCACTGATAAGAATGGCCTCAAAAGGTTCCCTTAACCTCCATCAAGGTAAACGCGGCCCTGGTGGAGGGTGATCTGAAGCTCTTCAACATGTGGCTGAACACGGCTTGGAGAAATGGTTTGTAACAGAACAGGGGCCTGTTTCTCAAAACTTCCCTAAACTTTAAGCCTTAACTAAATCCTAAATCAGATTTTTTAGCAATTCACCGACCGTCGTGACGTCATCATTTGGTTTATTACGCGTAGAGATGTGGATTTGCCTAAGATAATATTATTTGGAGAAACAGGCCCCTGGATCAGATGTTTGGCGCGCTCTCTCGCTCACGGCTAGATCGCTCGCGGCATGGCAGACGAAGGAAGGAAGGACGTAGTAGCACACTTTTCAAAGGTACAAATTTGCGTAAAATTTCGCTCGTACCGATTTCGTCTGGGGTCCTGTTCACCATTTGGGTCCATCCAAGCCGACAATGTTGACAGTCATCTTTTGATTTAGCCGATAGTGGCCTTGACCCCCATGTGTCATCTTCGTTCAGCGCATCCACTGACCGGGATCTTTGCGTTCGTTTGTCGCGTTCGTTCGTCTTCTCCTTGGATGTACTTTGGCGGTCGCTGGTCACTGTAGGTGTGTTAACCGAGTCCGCCGCTGAAAATGATTCAGTTTAGAAATGAACGTGCTGTGAATTTAAATTTCCTACAGATCAATAAAATTGTAAAATATACATTTTTATATCAGAGATAAGATAGAGATTTAAGAGCTTAATAAGAGATGGATTAGATAACAAGATATACAGCCTATCAGCGAGAGTTATTTAAATATCTGCAATCTAATTTGCGCAATTTGATTGGTCGTGACGTCATTTTTGTTCTGTGACAATTTAAAAGCAAACAACTCTCGATAGAGCAACTGAGCCTCAATCTTCAGGACTCTAGGGCTCAGCAAGCTATAGGGCCCAGTTGCTCAATCGAGTTATTTGATTTTAAATTGTCACAGAACAACAATTACGCACGATCCTATCAGATGGCGCAAATTAGATCGCAGATATTACAATTACTCGCTACAATTATCTTATTATTATTACTAATTATGTGAATATCTCTAATCCTTGAAATAACTCTCGATTGCACAACTGAGTGCCATGCGGCTCGATAGGCTAAAGTGCGAGGCATATTTTAAATGCGCTGAAGTTGTTTAGTTGTACACACAGAAGCCTAACTTACGTTATTTAATGTATAAGTATAATATGTTAAAGCATAGAATACAATACCAGCGGCTAAATAAAATGCATTAAAAAACATTCAAATACAATTAAATACCTTAAACTACAATAAAATACATAGTCTTACGTTAATGTTCATTAAAATACATTCAAATGCAATGAAAGACATTAAAATACATTTAAAGTGCATTCAAAGTCGGGTAGTCGCCCGTCTGGGCCCTCTCCAGAAGCGACCCTAACTGGTCTAATTCTAACGACCTTAAACTTCTAGCGACCCTAACTAGTCTGGAAGCCTAACTAGTCTGTTCTGCATTAACTCATAAACAACATTAATTTATGGAACAGGTCAGGTTTAGCCTGTAGAACAGATGAGGGTTCCTTGAAAACATATTCAAGGCGCCAACGGAGATAATAAACCACTTTATTCGCCCACTAGGCCACGCTTAGCTTTATAGATTAATCAAATAAAATTTGTTCACGTGATTTTCACTATGGGCTCATAATTAGTATAATTACAATTATATGTAAATCAAACGAGCGGGGAGGTTTGGGAAAGAATTTTTATACCGAAGAGAATAGGACAAAGAGAAAGTGAGAGATTTCTACCCGGAACAACAAGAAGAAAAACCCAATTGTTTATTCGTCGATGCTTCTTAGCATTATATTGCAATACCAACTTGATCTGATGCGCTTTATCGTTTTGTTTACCATGAAAAATAATAATTGTGACTCTCCGGATAAAACCTCATTTAAACTCTTATCAAACAATGATCTACATGTACATGTGATAATTAGACCCAAAAGATTTCCTATGATGCAACTCATTTCGCTCGAGTTAACAGGTTTTGGCTTGCTTTTTCTGAAAGATTTATCGTACGTAGCCTAACATAACGTCTTAGCATTCACTCGTATTATTCGTACAACGTAAATTCGTGATGCGAGCAAATTAGGCCAGCATGATGCCATGTTGCATTTAATTGTTCTTTTACGAAAGTCGTGAAAAAAACGCTTCTCTTTGATTTGCTGCATGAGTGTTTACTGCCGCCCAAATTTTTAAATACGGGTTTTGCATTGTATACTTTAATGCCCGACCTGGTGTCGAATTAAAGCTTCATATTGTATGCTTGGCTTTTTCCGAGTTGTTTGCAAAACAGCTTTTGACTAATTTCACGTTCGATGTAAGCCCAGGGCAGTTCGATGTTGGTGATGACAGCGGATGCATGCCCTTCACTGGCAAGCAAAATGTTGTCAATGCAAGATACAAGCATAGGTACGGCAAACCAAATCAAGCCAATTATCCCCCCGCACTAGCATGTCGAGCTATGATCAAGTCAAGGCCGCCTGTGCCATGAAGTTTTGTCAGCACCCCCCCCCCCCACCAGTCCCCCCTCCCCAGTCGCAAGCGGTGCACAGAAGAAAAACGGCCCAACAGCAAACCCCCCCCCCCCCCATCATCACACCCCCCCACGCTCCTGAGTTACGTGAAGAAACTCATCATCATCCACACCCACCAAAACTCGAGGACAGAGTTTTCCATCGAGTGTTCAAATCTAATCTGAGGTCATGACGTCATCACATTCAATAAACTCACTGAAAGCTTAATCAGTGATTAATAATGGACAGCTGTGCGATTGGATTTTTGGATGTTAATCTAGGATTCACATTTTAACACTAGACGGATAAGCCCAGGGCTACTAGAGTCCGCCCCTTTATAAGCCATACTAGCATCACATACATGCTTTAGTCTCCTGAGATGACTCATTGTTTAATCTGGTCTCCTGGCATAGATCTGTGGTTGCAGTTGCTGGCGTTGGGTCACAGGCAATCGACGTTGAGTTGTTGTTTGTATCCTCAAACTCCGGTTCAGGTCTATCTTCGTTCAGCACGTCAACAGACGATGAGCGTGGTGAAGTGAAAAACTTTTTCTTTTTCTTGGCTTTCTTTTTCTTTCGTGAATTGAATTTGTTGCGAGATGTTGACGCGGTGTCGCTGTCCGCTTCTGAACCTAGATTCAAAGGCAGAGCTTGAAGCAAATCTCAGCACTGTAGGCTTACTTGCTTTTCAAATTCAATCAATGAGATAATACATTCTAGAGCATTCGAAAACAAGAAAATATGATAAATGCCAGCTTTGTTTTGGCTGAAGTACATCTGATAACTGAAACGATAAGGGAAAAGCTTATCTTATACCTAGCTCTAAATTGACAGTGGAAGCTCTAAGACAGACGAGTATAGGTGCATGGGCTGGGTAGGCTATGGGAATATCTTGAAGGCCAAAAATAAACTTGTAAACTAAATGTCAGCCGGAAAACAACAAAAAGAATGTAGAGAAATATAAAGGACATCAACAGGATTGCATGAAAAAGATCTGAGTGGGTTAACATTGCAGTCTTGCAAAACAAAATTTATAAAGAAATTTGATTGAAAATATTTTAAAGACAGTCTCTGCGTATTTTTTGCGTCACGAGAAAGCCGAAAACCAAGGATATATAGAGTATAACCTCTGAAAGATAACGTCGGTTATAAAATGCTTATATAAAATATAAATTCTTAAATAGTAGGCCTAAATGTAATAAACCAGCTCCAGTATAGTCCTCACCGGGAGGTAAAACGTCGAATCCGTTTGCGAACTTCGACATTAACGGTATTGGCAACAAAACGACCGTTATAGTTAACCAATTAGGCTTGGCCTATAGACAGGCCAAGATTAAAGGCCGGTTGCTAGGCTTCGATTTAAAGTGTGATTTTATTTTGTAGTCCGAATTAACCAATCAGATTATTCGATACAATTCTTCCATATATTTTCATTGGTTAATCGGACTAGAAAATAAAATCGCACTTCAAATCGAAGTCTAGCAACCGGCCGTAAGTATGCTATAATAACAATTCGAATGTAAAGCCTTTTCTGTAATTCTTACCCGTTTTCTCCTCGTCTTGTTTCTTGTCGGTGTCGACGCCTGTTGTGACGTCTGCCTTATGTTTGCCATGACGGTGACCCATGCAGTCGAAACAATATTAGCGACGCAGCCCAATGGTGAAATTACACCTTTTGGTCAAAACGAAGGAAGCGCTCAAAACGAAGGAAGTCTTGTCGTTAAGGATCATGACGTCAGGTCGGCTGGACGAGTTCTATAGTAATCTATACGACTTGAGTCCTTAGCGACAAAACTTCTTTCGTTTTGACCGAAAGGTGTTATTTCACCATAAGCCTACATCTATATTCTTTAGTTTCGCTGCGCGTGTATAGCGCTCGAAGGGTTTTGGAGATTGCCGTAATTTATGGTAGTTTAATATCGGTAATGTACGGTAATTTTCCTATAAGTAACGGTAATTGATAACAATTGATCGATTCGCTAGTGTATCCAGATTTCTTTCTTATAAAAAAAAATTGATTTAATATTTTGAATAGTTTGAAAATTGGACACCGGGCAGAAATTTTTGTAGTTAGATTACATGTAGGCCTACCATAGTTTGCCGGTAATTTAAGAATAGATTACCGGTATTATATTTATTTTGAGTTCACTGATCATTTTCGAACGCTAGCTAGAGGCGTCAGAAGAGACTGTCGTATACGCTTGCTATAATCGGCCTAGACAGCGGACAACTTTGATCAAGGTCTCCTATGTTTCACGAATTTAGAGAGCCTCTTAAGGGGAGCGTCGAAGCGTCGAAGCTACAGGCCTAATCTATAACCAGGCATTTGTGTAGCGTTTTAGAAATAGGGGTATCAGAAATCGCAGGGGGGGTAAAATAAAAATAGCATACAACGCCACAACTTTCATGGCGATATCACGACTTTTTTCTCTCCAATCCCAGTCAGGGCCGGGGAGGGAGGGGATGCCGACAGAAATTTTTCAGGCCATTCTTCCAAACAGCCTTTCGTGTTTTGACTTCATTCTTTACAATCAATCCTTTAATTCATTAATATATTTGTCCAGTTTAATTTTTACACCCTTCACTTCATTATTTATTTAAGTTTCTATTTCTTTATTGTGTTCTGCCTTGATGGTGAATAAAAGATTTATATACTTGTAGCTGCTCTATAGGGTTAGGACTGTGTTATGGTTAGCGCTGGGTTAGGGTTAGGGTTTTGTTAGGCCTGCTTCTACACTTTGGACGACGTTTGCAGACGTTCTATTAATAGATCCTTCTCATCAATAAATATCACATAGGCCAGTTACAAGCTAACGCGTGTGAAGCTGTATCGCGGCGTATTGGTTTAACATTTATTTTATTTTCTAGGTTTTAACAAGAAAAACCCAGGCTTTTCTTGGTTCTTATGAAACTAACGGTTTTTAGTCATGTTTAACTTGTCTTTTCACAAAATCTGGTGGTTTTCCGTTCTGGCTCGAGCAGCAAGACTGGTTTTAGCTTACTGTGAAGTTGTTTAATAAGAGCCTAAGCTATAACCCAGGCACGATAATATATCGCAATGTCGCTCATTTCTGACTCGGCGGTTGACATCATATATTGGTCCATAATCGTTAATTACTGCTAAGATAGCCCATACACGTAGACTTTAGCTGTATGCCCAGGAAAAGCTGACCGAAGCGCTCACGGATGAGAGTAGCACTTATCGCGTCATACACGCAATATGCGAGGGTCGTTCAGTATATAAGGTACTATCCGCTGCGGTTTTTTTAGCAAAAGATTTCAAGATATACGTTTTGTAGGAAATTTAATTTTCAACATCTTTGGAAAATTTCGTAACTATCACTTCAGTAAAAATTATTCCGGATGCCGCTAATTGCGTCCCACGAGGAACAGCGTGCAGTTATTTATTTTTTTTGGGTAAGGGACGTAAACCGACGGAAATTTTCACTGAAAATTTCCGTTTTTTTTCTGAATTTTCTGAATTTTCTAAATTTTCTGAAAAAAATTTCACGCCGGTATATGATCAGAAGTGCTTTATGCGATCGATAATGCACCGTTGGTGCGACAAGTTTTCTAAAGGTTTTTTTTATAAAATTTTTGTGACAGTAAATAGTATTACCAAAAAGTGGACGAAAGTTTCAACACCCCAGCGGTACGGTAAATATCACCGACTTTACGTTATAAATGTTATGGTCAAAAAATTTTCCGAAGACATTTCAAATTAAATTTCTTACAAAGCGTATATCTTAGATTCTTTTGTTTTCAAAAATTGAAGAACTGCAGCGAATAGGATATACTGAAATACCCTCGTGCATGTCATGTAAGTGCAGGGCCGGATTAACCTCGGTGGGCGTCCCTGGGCAGCGAGATGGTGGACGCCATAGAGGTCATGACGGGGGATGGGGGGAGGGGGGGTGCTGAAGAAAATTTCTCAAGAAAAAACCTGTACAAACCTTAATTTTAGGTTGTATACATTGTACACTCTATAATGCAGTGTTGGCTTGGGCCGCGGCTCAGCTGTCTGATCTTAATGACTATTGACTAATCTGTAAAACTTAATAATTCGGGTTGGTGGGCGCCCCTAATTGGTGGGCGCCCCTGGGCAGTTGCTCATGTTGCCCAGGCCTAAATCCAGACCTTTAAGTTTAAGTGCTGACACAATACCGACACAATTCAAACAGTTACGCAAGATCCACAGCCTACAGAGCGAGTAGCCTGGTGACTTGAATAGGCGTATTTTTTCTAAGAAGAAAGCTTTTAGCTTTATTCATTGCCATTTCAAAAAAAAAACATGCTTCGCGGCGTCATAGAACTCAATTCGTTTATTCGCATAGCCTACTGCTCAGCGTAACTATACATACGGAACTAAACCATGACGCACACGAAAAAGACGCTAAACTCAGAGGCTGTAACTTGTTAAAATGCGCAAAACATGTGGCCTATATATATCTTATATTGTTCTTATATTAGAGTTTTGAGTTTCTTTTATTCTATTTATTCTTTTCCTTTAGATTTGAGGACTAGCTGCAACTATAGAGACACAACGCTTTCTTGAGAGTACAAGATTGATATTTTATTCGTTATCAATAAGCTCATAGTAGCATTCTAATTCGTTTCTCTTATTTGGTTCGGTCCTTCGGTCTTCGGCCGTTTGCTGGGTCGTCACTAGCTAGCTAGGCTTGTAGGTGTTTGTCGAACGGTCCTGCATCCTGTTTCCCTCGGTTTATGTACTTTTAGCAAGTTTAACCGAGGTCCACAGGCTGCAGACCTCTCCAGGCTACTGGCCTACAGGCTACTCCGCGCACTCCGCGCACTCCGCTCACTCCGCGCACTCCGCGCACTCCGCTCACTCCGCGCACTCCGCTCACTCCGCGCACTCCGCTCACTCCGCGCACTCCGCGCACTCCGCGCACTCCGCGCCCTTGCCCAGCGGCCTTTCGTACATCTAGCTTCTGTCATGCTCTGTCCCATGCTTCTACTAACTCGCTGCACGGTACTACGGCCCTATCATCATACAACACACGTAGGCCTACATGCTCGCTGCACAGCATTACGACCCTGTCATTATACAACATATAGGCCCTACTTGCTATTAGCATACATAGCATATGCATACTGTATAGCCTATATAATAGGCTACATGCAAGCAACTCGGCGGGCACACCAGTTCAAGGAATTATGCACATCCTTTAATCACAGGTTGCGATCCGCTGCACGCGTGGTTATATTTTAAATTGGATGCAATTTCTGGAAAGCTTGAAGAAATAATCAATGATCGCGTGATAACTCTCAAACTGACGTTCTACGTCGCTGTTATCTGTACACCTTCTTCACGCCGAGTGCGCCTTGGTATCGCCTACGACATTGAAGACCTATTGAAATGCAGCTTTAGGCTACACATTTCACCGAGGTAACGCGGCATACAAAACACCTCGTGTTTATTTCGCGCTAATGTCGATAACAAGCAGTCCTCTTCATTTCTGATGCAGGAACAACGCCTCGGTTGGCCCTCATAGACCACTATTGTTGGAATAATCAGATTTCTGGGCATTAGGAACAAATTCACACATTTTTTGTCACTTTTAGTGGTCCGTTTGTTCACCCTTTACCGACCATTATTGTTTTTGAAAAAATTGCCATTTCTGGTCATTTATAATTATTTTGAACGTCGATATATTTTCACTTCTTCGGTGGTTGTTCCCCCCCCCCGCCAATTGCCGCAACCCTCCCACCCCCAGCCGCCTGTTCAGACCCCGGCTGTACCCTTCATTTCTTGATTTGGTCTGGGCGCTGACAACGGCGAAGGGGGCGAGGGAGGGGGGGCTGCCAATGCAATGGATGAGGCATGATGACGAACAACATGAAATTTGAAAACTACTGAACTGTCCGTAAATGTCTTCGTTTTTATCTATGTTTCTAATAACGCATGGACAGTGGACACAAGGCATGTTTTTGTTGCGCACAAACCATGCGTTATTTAGACATTTTTTGCACCGTAGACCTATTGAATACAGGACTAAAGAGTAATTTTGAATTATTTTTGTGTCTGATATTCAAATTTGAAGACTGAGGTTCTTCCAACATTCCTCTATGCGCACGAATATTTACCCCAAGCCATTATTGCAATAATGAAATTCACATAGGTCCACTACGTGCTGAAATTAAAAATGAACATTTGTACTCGTCGCAGTGCTTCAAAATACTTAAATTTGAAAAACGCTCATCATTAACCTGCTACCTACGATTAGCAAATGAGCGTCGATGAACATGAATTTCACTGCAAGTTTTTTGCTTATTACCCGTGCCAGCGTTAGAGCCCCCCTTACCCCACGGCCGGGGGGGGGGGGGGGGGGGGTGGCTGACGGCTGCGGGGGTTCCCTCTGGAAGAAAAAGATGTGAATTAAAAATAGACATTTTTTGGTGAATTATCGGAAACGGCATATTTCCATGCTTTTTCAGGAATTTACAAGGGGGCCCACTACGGGGTGATTAGAAACCCACTCGATTTTAAGTATGATGGTAAGATTTGTGTGGAAAAAATTCTGTCAGCACTCCCCCCCCTCCTCCCCCCCCTTTCCGGCTCGTGAGTTTCGCGTTGAAAGGCGCCGTGGGGGCTCCGCATACCCAAACGCCGGCCCTGCTTATTGCACTGCAAAACGTATGTCGATAAACCTCCCAAACACCGTTTGAAGCATTGGAAGGGTGTTTGATTGATGTTGAAAAAGTGTAAGCACCGAATAAGCTACTGATACAGCGTTTCGCTGTTTGATCGAGCACCACAAAGGGCACAGCCTCGTTGCGTGACAATTCTGTACAGGGGGGGGGGGGGAAGAGAATATTTGCAGGGGACACAGACATTTTCACAATATTGTTTCACATTTCCCCTTCAAATCAAAATCACGAGCGGGGGGCCGGGAGGAGGGTGCTACCAGAAATTTTTCAAGCTTCTTTTTACAGTCACTATCATTTGACACCTTATCGCTATGTATATGCGGCCTACATCACGATTGCAAGCAGCAGGGCACAAATAATTTTTTTC
>JAQIWG010006147.1:0-13635 GCA_034695025.1 Chamaedrilus cognettii | reverse complement strand
ACCCTACACGCTGCCCTGTACTCCTTCCGGACTGATTCCTCATTGGTGTTCTTCCACTTCCGTTCTAAAAATAGCTTTAGAAACCAGACGGCATCACTAAGGGAAAAAATTCCGACTAAGATTAAGAAAATGATTAAATGCAATTCCTCTTTTTTGCTTCAAATTTCACATAATTATTTTAAAATTAGAAATAAAATTATTGTGAAAAAGTGATTTATACTGCATAGCTTATTGTAAGAACAAAAACAAAACAAAAACAAACAGAAAAACCACGCGCCCGTGCAATTTACGCTTGTAAATCCCTTTCCGGTCTTTTTGCTCCGTGGTTGCGCTCTACAGTAAATATGCCTGTAAGTCGTACTACGGAACTTTTAGGCAATATTTGCCTAATTGCGTACTAATAATAAAAATAAACGAGACTAAATCGTAGCAGCATACCTCACAGCGTTTTAGATATAGCATCTCGTCACGGAGTATTGCTGATCGCGACAAATCACGATATTGTTGTTTTTTGAACACGTGCCAGATTACATGCAGCGATGGCCCAAATATATTAATTATATTTAATATTTTTCAAATGAATTGAGTAATTCTTTTGTTAATGGTGAAGTCAGAGAATCAAGTTTTTGAATTGTTTGAATAAGACAAGCGTTTTTTGGTCTGTCATAGAAAACATTTTCTTAGAATTAACGGAAATATTCAAATATCGCTCGCATACTTAGTATATACTGTCAAGTTAATGTGTATTGAGAGCTTGTCTGAGAATTGATGCGGCTGGAAAGTAATTGATTTTTCAAGCATTAATGTGACTTGCCATTTAAGTTTTGCTCGTTTGGCCAAATTTAGGGACAATTTGTGTAGTGCATGACTACGAAGATCGTTTTGACAGTAACAATAGAGTTAAGTTTGCCTAAGCCCTTGTTGTGCTGTGCGCAGCTTGCAAAGGACCTGCTTCACCCGACCGAGGCCGAGGAGAGGCGCCGCTGCAAACTTAAGCGTCTCGTCCAGAGCCCCAACTCCTACTTCATGGACGTCAAGTGTCCCGGTCAGTTGGCATGTCGTCTTCCTCACATACTTTAGACTAGGGTCGCCTATGGGAGCGCGGTCTATATCGGCGCAATGTCCTCCGGAGAAATGAACCCAATATTTTGTTCATTTGATAGACTTAAAATCTTGTGTATTATACGCCAAAAACCAGCACAAATCTAACTAGCGCCCGTTATTATTGGGCTATTTAGGGTAGAACCCTAAATCAGCCTTAACCCTAACGCAGTCCTTAGCCTTATCGCATTCTTAATGCTAACATAAGTGAGTTCTTTTCACGGTGACGATTCACTTGTATTTGAATTTTTGGTGCAGTCGACGAAACGAGCGGAGATAATTTAAATTGATCCAGTCTACCGTATTTGCACAAGGGAGCTGCATAGAACATGAAACCATGATTTTATGCCCTATAGTGTTGTGTTGTTTGTTGTGTTATGTTTATTGCTGTTTTTATGCTGTGTGTTGTTTTGTGTGTTCCATGTTATGCGTGTGTGTGGTGCAGGTTGCTACAAGATCACAACAGTGTTCAGTCACGCGCAGACGGTTGTTCTCTGTGTCGGCTGCTCCACCGTGCTGTGTCAACCCACCGGCGGCAAGGCCAGGCTCACAGAGGGTACATTCGCTTCCTTCTATTTCTTTTTCATTCCCTCAGGCTCTGTCAACCGACCGGTTGCAAGGCCAGGCTCACAGAGGGTATGATCACTTCTTTCTTTTTTATTTTTTATCTTCACCGTGCTCTGTCAGCCTACTGTGGTGCCAAGGCCAGACTCACAGGGATGATTACGCTCACTTCCTTCTTTTTCTTATTTTGTGCATTTCTGCGTTTCTAGAAAAAAATTGTGTGAAAAATTCAATGTTGAGTGAAATAATAAAAAAGTAATTTTTTCAGCCATATGGATGCGATTCTTTCTTCTGAAAATGTTTATGATGTTGCATGGTTTAGAACGGTTGCCGTTAGTTCAGTTGAATCTGCCGCTGTAAGCTGCGCAATATGTAGAAATAGTGCTTAGGACAAGCGCAATTGTCTTTATTACGCATTTGACTTATTGTTTGAGATGTTCAAAATATACTAGTCGCGCCGTGTCTAAAAATAGAGCTGACGAAAAAGGTCTTGGTTTGTTATATGATGTACTGTGTCGTTTGAGGTTAAAATAGTAACTGTATTGTGTTTGTTGGTTGCAGGATGTTCATTCCGGCGAAAGGCGCACTAGAGAATGAGGGTGACGGCTGATATGGAGAGTTTGGTGTTGGGGAGGTCGTTGGACGAATAATTCCTCTCGACGTTGTTTCATGCATCCCGGGCTGTCACGGATTACAGAGTTGCTGACGGTCTGCGCTAGAGACTAAATAGTATATATCAAGTTTGTGTCGACTTTCAAGCATTCAGACAATGCTTCGCTAAGACTTGTATCTTGAATAAAGTCGCTGACACGGTGCATGAAGAAAAGTTGCTCCAAGGTGTTGTATTTCTTGAAATGAAAAGTGCATAAAGAATCCTTTGGACAATATTACATTACAAGAATTTTTGGTCGTCATAGGTGGTGGTTTGTTAATCTATTTGAGTAAATTTTTTCTTTTCTTACTTTTCTTATATACTTACTTTTCAGTTAACTCCCGTTCAGTTCAGTTATTTTTTGGCTCTTTATACACATAATAGTTGAGGTCATATCAAATATGAAGGAGATGATAAATTATAAACGCATTCGCTTGCATCTCATTTACTGTTCAAAATAAAATAGGACTGCAAAGTTTTAGAAGGAGATAATTTTTGTTTTCAGTCTTACAACGATCGAGTACCAAATTTGAAGTATGTTTGAATCATTAAAAATAATCGAAAAAATTAAAACATGAAATTTTCGCTTTGGGTAGGCTAAGTTTGGCGAATTTTGCCTATCGGCAAAATTAGTGAAATGGACATGCGCGAAAATAAAGCTGCAAAAACTATAATTAGTATTCCTCAAAGTTTGGTTGGTATTTCTCGGGTGAAAATTAAGTGCTGTCAAATTTCTAAGAGGCAAAAGGACAAAATAACATGCAACAAAGATTTCATGTTCTGCTATGTATTGTAGGACCATCGCTATTGATCACTCAAACAAAACGAAAATAAATAAGAAAGTCGCGTGGAATGCATCATTGACTACTACAAAATCTACTGTAAAACATGAAATTTTAGCTGCGTGTTATCTTTGTGGCTTTGCCTCTCAGAAATTTAGCTGCAGTTAATTTTCATGTTCTATTTTGCTGCCTGTAATATTCTCGAGTTTTGCCGATTCGCAAAATGCGGGAAAATTGCACGCATGCGCAAATTTCACGTTTGACAGTATTTGAATGGTAATTTGACCATAGCGCTGCAGATGAATACAAAACATTAACGAGTCTGGGTAATATCCTGGACGGTAAACATGCACGCATTTAAAATGAAACAATCGACTGTTAGTCTAGATCAGAAAAACGTCATCAATCGCCTCCGTTACTTACATCTTCGAATACACCGTACTATATAATGTCAAATTTTTGTTACAATAATAATATGTTGTAACATACATCTAATTGTGACAATATTTGAACTCAAGTCTGACATCAATAAATCAAAGTTCCACATAAAAACTCGATTGTAATGAATAATGACTTTGAAATAGCAGTACTGGATAATACTGAGTATTGGCAATGGGATCAACGTAGAAGCCACAGACCAATGGCAGGCGACTGACGATATGATGCAGTTGTAAAATACAAATATATCGTGCATATGCTTATCATTAATACTCCTCGACAATACTCGGTGAAGTTAGCCACATATATAATCTTCGTTACAAAACATCTATACTGTGGGGAAAATTGAGTTTTACAGGCAAAGAATTTGTGCTAGGTCGGACCTACACGCAAAACTAATCTACAAGAAAAACTTTGTAGTCAAACTTTTAATAACTAAGAACAGTTTTCACATTTCACAATATAAGAAAGCATTTAGAGAATATGTAATATTTTTGAACACATGTTAACTACCAACACCAATGTTAGCACCATACATTATCTAAAATGGTGTGATTTAGGTGTGTTTGTAGTAAGTTTAGACATCCAAATAGTTAAAAAGATCAAGGACTCCTTTAAACCAACGCTGGCAATATATATCAGAACCGAATACTGTAATGATCCAACTGACAATAATGACAGCTATCACAACACTCATTCAGCAAGTTTTTAATTTTAAAACCAAATGTTTAGTGTATTGTAGCTTACGACACAGAAGCAGAAAATGACTAAAAATTCCTTCACCGATTAGCATAACCGGTAACATGGGACATAATATATTTATAATGAAACTATACAATAAACGCACGACAGGTCATTCCAAAAAATAAACTTGAAGGTCGGACTTCTGGGCTGCAAAATGAGATTTTCAGAAATTGGCAGACTTTCCACAAAAACTGTTGGGACTTCATCGCAGGACTGTCACTATATGAAACATTTAAACATTAGAACAAACAAGTGGAGTAGAAGACAGATATCATCTCCGACAATGTTCCACACACCCTTCCATCCGGAAACATTTTGAGACCAGGATACATCACACGGATGTATCCTTCAGTTCCACTTTCTCACCCAGCCCGCCCTGAATGCCACCAGCTCCGCCTGGCCCCGCTGACCCGCCCAATGCGTGCCCTTCTGAGCTCTTCTCTGTTGGCTCGCTCACAGCGTGCCCCTCAGATCCTGTGGGGCTCGCCAGCGCGATGCCGACAGCGATGGCCGCCAGGGCGGGGCCACAGCTCCCGGCAGCAGCCCGACACGCCGACACCTCCTCAAGGTACGTCTGAACGTAGCACCCCCCCGAGACCTCCCCCTGCTCCGTCGGATCTGGTCTGGCTGCGCCGAGCGGTAGTCGTGGAGGGCTGGTGGAGGGGGAGCGTCCCTGGGCCTGGCGCGCACCCTGGCGCGCGATGCGAGCGCGGGCCGTTCCTGCCGGGGCGTACGATTCGCTGCCATCGTCATGCGACCGAGATTTCTGCATGAAACGTGTCGCGCGTCTGCTGCGAGCGTCCAGCGACTGCTGCACACGCGCACAACGCACAAAGAAACAATAATTGGTAAAACATTGATGACTGGTTCAGAATTAGAACTGTCACCTGATGCAAGGTTCATGTAACATTTAGATAAATAATAAAATGTGTTACATCCGATTGTCGGCGTTGCGAGAGACATGGTGCAGGTGCTCATGATCTCAAATGCCTGTGACGTCATTCTGGCATTGGGTCAATTTAATGAGCATTAAAAACAAAAAAATAACGTTAAACTACAACGTTTAGAATAAAATTAACATCCTGCTTTTGTGATTCTTTGCTGTTTGATTGTTGCATTTTGTGTTCCTGCCTAACTGGTGAATAAAGAAATTAATATAAAAAATGATACACACATTTGCACTCAAATTTATAGAAAGTAGAATTTTCCACAACAGAAGTCATTTAATGATACCATCGAATTGTTATTTCAAAAATAAATTTTTTATATTCTTAGCAAAACGTACTTTAGCAGGAAGGTCAGACATGACACGACCCAAATCCAGTTTCTGAAGGTCCAAATTGGGAACGCCCACTTGCTCCGTTGCTCCAATGGTCTCCACCCCGCTCTCATCCTCTACTCTGCACATCACTCCACGCCTTCCACCCATGCACGCCTCCCCGGCACTTCCACCCAACGCCCTCATACCAATCTGCTCCACCACCACTTCTATCTCACTATCATCCTTTCCGGATTTCCTTCCGCCCGATAGTTTCCTCTCCACACCCGCCTTCACCCATCTCTTCTCCTTTTCCAGTTCTTCCCTCGCCGACTCGTCCACGCCTAAATTCTTCTTCCTGCTTCCCTCCTGGATCAGACCTCCAGTGATGCCCTCCCTGAACTCCTCAACGAGGGGTTCCATAAGTTCGGGTCCCTCGAAGGCGTCGTCCGTCGGTGTCTCCGTCATATATTCCTCCCCGCCCCCGCCTGCTCCCCTGTTCCACACATGACCTTTCACCGTGGCGCTGCGAGTCATGTGACCCTTGACCGTGACCTGCAGAAGAGCATAATTATCTTCGTTTTACTAATGCAAGATTCATTACGCGATACATGATTGAAAGAGAAGCTACGGAACTATAGAGTTACACAACATGGCAGCAGCAGAAAATACTCTCTAAAAACAACAACAAACTATATCTCAACAAATGAGCTAGGGCTCATTAGTTGAGATATAGTTTGTTGTTGTTTTTTCATTAACACAGGCTTGTGATGTAATATTTTTTGGGCCACTGTGTGGTTGTAAGTAGACGACAGAGTCGCGCAGACCTGGGTGCGTTTGATCTTGAAGGTTTTGCGACTCTTGGCATCCTGACGCTGCAGCCGGTGGAAGCGAGGGTCAAAGTCCTGCGACGACCCCGTCGAGGACACGGAACCAGGCTCGACGGGGCCGACCCCTCCTGCCGGGGGATGTCCCGTCCCCGAGGTGGCGCCGTGTGGGGCGGGCGGGGACGTGGGCTCCTCGCCGGACGAAGACTTTCGCTGAGACGGTGAAAAGAAGCCACCTGAAAAAATCAATGAACAAGGCTTTTTTTTAAACTTCACTTTACAGCCCTCTATTATCGCTTTTTAATACAAACAGAAGAATATAAAAGTAATACAAGTAAGTTCAATATGTGCACTTTTATTAAATTACTATCTAATTTTAGTATATGCACGGAATATAACGCTGTCTAGACATATACATAGTGATTCACAAAATCAATCAATATCACTGAATATATGTTTTACTACTAGGTTTTGTTGAACTTAGAGCTACAGCAGAATACGAAGTCTGTAGATCTGTACACTGACGATTTGTGATTCTAAACTTTTGTGACAAAAATAAGAATAGAAGGAATTTTGAACAGATCATGAGATCTAATAGTGATGAAGACTGCTGAAGAGTTAACAAAATTCAACACCTCTTATATGTACAGTAAGTACAAATCGGCTAAAGTAAGATCAAAGGAACTCAAAATGCACTAACATACCGCACTGAAATTATCCTACATGACAAATTTGATCTATTTCATTAACTAGCTGCACAGCGTTAGGATAGGCTCAATTAGGAGATAGGATGTAGGATACTACACAAACTTCAAAAGCTAGATATGATAAATTATGAATGACGGGTTATCACTCCACAGACTATTTATTATTATAAAACTAATATGCCATTTGCCAACGTACCTAAGCCCTCCCTATACACACCCCCACCTCCTGATGACGTCACACTAGCCTCACCCTCGATACGGAAGCTAACGTGCTTCCTAACTGGCCGATCACCAACTGAATTTTGAAAACTTTGCCTGGTTGGAAATGAAGAAGAATTATCATCAACAGCTTTAGTTCCTTGAGGCTCCAACAAGGAAGCTTCTGGAACATCTATTTTCGATGGCGATGTTTCATCTGCTAAGGATTTTGTCGAAGACTTATGAAGGCTTGGCCTGATTGGGTCAGAAGGAGAATTATCATCAACGACTTTATTTCCTTGAGGCTCCGACAGAGGAGCTTCCGGAACATCTGCTTCCGATCGCGATGAATCATCCGATGATGATTCCGAGGAATCATCAGAATCGAGAATGTTGGTCGGATTTTTGCAGGCAAAGTTGATCCAGCGCGGAACGCCCTTAACAATGACCGGACTGTGTCGATGAAGGCTCGCTGAGTGACACGCATGCGCGACACAACAGTAAACACACAGCAACTAAAATAATCCAAATGAAATAAGGAAACTAAGGCAAGACATTAATTAAACACCATTAAGTAAATTATTGAACAATATTACATGTAGCCATGGGTTAGACAACAATGATATGGAATATATCAGACGAAACTACTGCAAAAATGAAAGAAAATAAATTAACGAAATAAGATGCGCAACATAGAATGTTAGCACATAAAACACATCCAAGAGTCAACATAAAAGAATATGCTCAGTAAAACAATTAAGAACATGTATTCTACGTGTTGAAATGACTGATCAATGGTCATGTTATCACTACAGCATGCAGTTATATCAGATAGCAAGAGCATCTTCATGGCACACAGATTACAAACGCAGAGTTCTCGCACCTACGTTTCAAGCAAATTATGTTTTTTCCAATGCCTTTTGCATGACATATTCTTGGTGCGCTATAAGTGCAGTAAACATACATACACACATACATACACACATACATACACACATACATACACACATACACACATACATACATACACACATACATACACACATACATACACACACACATACATACACACATACATACACACATACATACACACATACATACACACATACATAATGTATTAAGATGCAAGGCTTGCAAAGAAATTATGCTTAACAATTTTTTGAGCCCCGCATAGACAAGCAAACTTCAATCACTAATAAATTTCCATGACCGTGATCACGCATGTTCCAGAACTCTGAACAATGCACTGAAGGACTTACGTGAAAAACAACTGTCATTTCCTTGCCTTCTCATTCCGCGCATATTTTGAAACGCCACTATGCGCTGCTGCTGCTGCAGCTGCTGCTGCTGCTGCGCACTACGACCCTGCTGACTGTGCGCGCTTTCACGCAGCAACTTCCTTGTCATGTCCTGCTTCACTACTCTCGCTGGATGGGAAAGGGAAACAGGCGCTAACATAGAAAAAGCATGCAACAAACTACGCTTGAAATATTACAACACTCAGCCTAAATACATCTTGGTGGCTGTGCCAGTTGATCAACATAAACGAGACATAATATGAAAGAAATTAATTGAGTAGACCGGTAAATAGAAAGCAGCCCTCAATCAAGGCTACTTTAACCAAGACTAGTTCAATCAAGGCTACTGCGTCCTTGTTCAACACGACTGCTTATTCATCGCCGCCCATTTAAACCATTTTTGACCGCTATCAATGGTTGATATCGTTCACATGCTTGGTAATCAACTAATGCTTTTAAGCTGAAGTCAACTACATGTAGGATACCGATTCAGAACTGATAGTATCAAGAGAAGAAAGCGTTGGCTAGTTTAGGCTGAACATAAGCCGTGCAGCAGTCTTTACGTCACATGACGTCAACGTCGACACAAAAGATGCAGTGCTAACCGCTCTAGATAACATGCTCAACTCAATGCTATAGCCCACACGTTAGATGATGACACGCTTGAATATAAGAACTGAACACAAACGACATACAACATGATACCATGCACAGCATCCATGCATTTGTGCCAGGCACAAATCTTCAAGGAAGACCAGTTTTAAGATAGCTCGGCCTACCGCCGGTGAGACCACCGGGTCAAAACGGAATATCCCTAGATTCTGGGTATCTCAGGGTAAAAAATAGAGTTAGATTTTTTAAACAAGAATATTCCCAGCTCCCTTTTTAAAATGCGCCTTTTTATAAGAAATATCCCCAGACATCAGGAGATTACATTAAAGTAAAATTTGACCCCAGCAAGTCGGGGAACAAAAAACCGACTTGCGGCCCAGAGCTCCCCGGGCGTGTTGTAAAAGGCGACTAAAGAAGAGGGAGCGGTTTTGTGGCGGCCCTCTTACACAAAACCGGATGGAAATAGTCATTGTTACTCACATACCGTCCTCAAAATTCAACCCCATCACCACCAGATTACACTAAAAATCAGATCCCTTAATCACTGAATTATCCCTAGATCTAGTGAGATATATACCTAGCAGCGGCATTGTTGCTTACCGCTGCCGTCCTCCTCGACGGACGCAGTTTTCTGGAGGTACTTGCGCAAAATGGCGATACCCTCCGTGGCGACGATGCGCCCGCTAGCCTTGCGCACGAGTGCAGGACTGCCGTCGGTCAGACTGTTGAGTCTGTGGCCGCCGTCCGCGCCTGGACCCGAGGTCGCCTGGCGCACTGGCAGGTTGCCTAAAGAAAGAAAGGAACTGGCAGGTTGCCTAAAGAAAGCAAAGAACTGGCATGTTGCCTACTGGCAGCAAGCAACAGCGTATCACAGAAAAATTGTGATAGCTATTATATTTTTTTTTGCAACTGTAGTTCCAGGCATGCATGATGTAAATCTCAAGTTACCTGCGGTTAAAAATAATGACTCACCTAAACAATTTCCGTAAAGGTATTGTATCTATGCCCATAATTCCCCTTGCAGCAATTTAATGGCATTTTGGTGAGAAGTAGATCTTACGTTACAGTTTAAAACAGTTTTCCTGATTAAAAGAGAGACGTAGCGTACAGTAACGAAACAGCCGCTGTGATGCGCAATGACTTTCTATAATTGCTGAATGCAAGCAGTCTTTAAGAAAGAATATTTGAAAGCATTGGTGGTTGCAATCATTGCAACATGTTACATTATTCTGAAAACCAAAGCCCAATATTATTTCAAGCCTTGCCTCTAAATTTAAGAAATCTATAATAATCTATAATCTATAAAGAAAACTATAAAGCTGCAGGATTAACTGAATCGAACAAATACGTTTGTGATAAGCAAGAATGTACAATTACAATGATCTAAATCTATATTGGCAGGTATATAGGCTTAAGATCATAGTCGTTCATAGTTAAAGTTTATGTGACAATAGTCACAAAGCATCTTAGAATATATTAACTAAGCACATCTACCACAATAGATTACCAGATTAAAAAACAAACATGACTAGATTTGTTCAAGAAATTTCTAACCAAATGCCCAGTGTAATTTGAGGTAAGGCTAATCTAATAAGCAGCAAGTGAAGACTATACAATGATGCTCAAGCTATCTACAGTCAAAACCATACTAGGCCATACTCAAATGATAAAATGAACATAATTCTCTGTTACAGACTACAATAAAAGTAAATCTGACGCCAAGGAGCTTGACAGTCTAGGCCTACATAGTGTCATGCCGCATAACAGCTGTAGCTTTCAAAATAATCACATGAATTTTAAAATAAACAAAACCAAATATTCGTAGCACTAAATATTTGACCTTCAATTTATGATTAGCGCATGCTTCAGATATAATACTCGTAAATTGTCCTATCAGATGCAAGCAACCTCGTGGAATGACATTCTGTTCCTTCGACCCGCTTCCCTCTATTTGTCCAGCTTTTAATTAAATACAAAATGTTAGTGTCCTGCAGTAAACTAACATCAATTAATCACGTCTAGGGGCGTCAGAAACAGCACACAGCAAGCATAACATTATGGAAGTCAAACTTCTAACGATAAAAAATCGGAATATTTTTGCACACGTCTTCGACCAAGTGCATACATGATCTTGTATATTAAATTATTTATAAAATATCTATAAAAAGGTTTCCAGCTACTACTGAAAACACCACAAAGACCACAAAAACTATGCTAACGACAGCAAAAACCCTAAAATTCTAATCGTAGATGCCAACTTATCTCAAAAGGTTGCCAGTAAGGCAGAGGAGCTACTTTGACCTACTGTACTATTAAAGTCGATCAATATAGACAAGCTTGATATTCCGAGATATGCTAAGTCTAGCAAATTTGTATTTATAGGCCAAGGCGCCAGTATGTTAGTTACCTGTATGTCAGCATGCCTGTATATTACATACCCTTATGTCCATGTCCCTATATGCTTGCATGTTCCTGTAACTATGTCTGCACAGGGCTGCATTGGCGTGTTGTTCCAGCAGGTCCTGGGTGCTGCAGATGTGTGTGTCTGCCTGCCCCTGTACCTGTCTCCTTACCTGTATGCCTGCGCACGGCTGCGTTAGCGTGCTGCTCAGGCAGGTCCTGAGTGCTGTAAGTGCGCGCCACGACCCCTCCGCTCAAGGTCGCGTACACGAGGTCCTGGGTCGATCTGTTTGAGAGACTCGAGTGGACCGGACTCGACACCGACACCGGCTTCACCACGTCTACACGCCCAGACCGTCAAGAATTAGATTTCACCACGTCTGCACGATCAGACCAGCAAGAATTAGACTTCACCACGTCCATGCGCCACACCATCAACAGTGAGACATCAGAACGACGACTTACTGCTTACAATTAAATTGAATTTTACAGAAGCCAAACTCACACGTAGACGCGCACAAATTTTCAATGATGGCACTTATCGAACACTGTAAATTTAGACATCCTATTTAATTACAATTCACTGCAGTGAATTGCAAGGGGTAGTACTAGGAAAGGCATCTGGGTGATGTGAAGTGCATGCAAGGAGTCGTACTAGGAAGGGCATCTGGGTGATGTGTGCTAAATGCAACTGGAAATCTAGAGTCGTCAAGAAAGACGATTGAACACGCAAATAGCCGTACAAACATTGAATATAGCGCAAAACCAACAATAACACAGCTGCATGCCCATACAGTGAATAGCCAAGAGAAGAGCAGCCTGCTAGCCTGAGTTGGTGAGGGTGAGATCGTCGAGGGCCTGTCTCACTTCAGCGAGCAGGTCTGTCAGCACGGCGCCCCTCGGCCGCGGCTCGGGCAGGGTCGACCCGCTCAACTTGTGGTGGACCGTCTGCTGAAGGAAATACTCCGCCTCCGTCTCACAAGCCAGCTTGAGCATCTGTAGACAGCGTACTATTACTGCAGTAGTACTGGTACACCACTCAACTTGTGGTGGACTGTCTGCTGGAGGAAATACTCTGCTCCGTCTCACAGGCCAGCGTCAGCATTTGTAGACAGCGGACACTTGTACCACACTATGACATTCCTTATTCTGTTCAACGTGGTGTTTTAATAACAATCTCACTGGTCACACTGGTTTGGGTGCAGCAACACGGCGGCAGAAGAGACTTAACTGGTGTCGTTGGGCCATAAACAAAAAAATACAGACACATTAGGATACTTAAAAAATGAAGAAAATGCTAGCTAAAGTTGAATGATAATAAGTAACAAAGGATAGAGAAGAAAATGTCTAAATATTTTAAAGAATTCAAAAATTCATAAGAATTTTTTTTATCTCATGTGATCTCAGCAAAAATCATCAAAGTATAAAACAAATTCAGTGCCCATTAAAATAATGCATAAATCAAATAGCCAACATTATATTTCATTTGTTTAAACCAACTAAATTGCAAAGAATCTATATTTAGGCCAGCGTTTGGAATGCCAAGCTGTCGCATTAACCACATTCTATTGTCAGTCATTCAGTTTTTAAAGATTCAAATGAGACCTTGAATTGAATGAAGGGTTTGAGCAGGACGAAGAGCGGCGTCCTGACAGTCACCACAAAGTCAATGAACTTCCACAGCTGTGTTCCACCTAACACATGAACACACAACACAGATGGTAGGCTGCAGTTTTCAGTATCATACTGAGGGCTAGAGAATTTTTACAAAGAGGATTTTATTTACTTGTTATTCACTTATGTCATATACAGGCATACATGGTATAAATGACTAGATACACGGTATAAATGACTATATATATGGTATAAATGACTACATATGTGGTATAAATGACTTCATATACGGTATAAATGACTACATATATGGTGTAAACGACTACATATATGGTGTAAATGACTACATATATGGTGTAAACGACTACATATATGGTGTAAATGACTACATATATGGTGTAAATGACTACATATATGGTGTAAATGACTACATATAT
>JAQIWG010006146.1:0-13636 GCA_034695025.1 Chamaedrilus cognettii | reverse complement strand
CTGAGTCAGACCAAGAGAACGAGACTGGCGCACCCCTACTCCAACTGCACGGACCAGCAGCACTTGACGGGGGACGACACGAGTGCTGCTTACACGCTTCGCTACTGCGTGAATACTTGCGTCCAACAGAAGATCGTCCACTAGTGTGGATGTGTCAGTAGCAGTGTGCCCCAGTACAGCATGGCGCAGCTACTCCAGACTAATTTCTCTGTATGCGCAAATCTGAGTCAGCTTCAAAGTGTCATCAACACGTTTGTTTGCTCTGAAGGCTTGATCAACAACGCGTCAGTTTACGATGAATGCAACGCCAAGTGTCCATTTCCTTGCAACGAGATTCTTTACGATGCCATCCCAAGCTCTGCTCCGTGGCCTCAGCCATCGTTGTTGTATGCCTACGTTGCCGAGTATGTGTACACTAACCCAAAATTGAATAGTTTGAATAAATTAAATAAATCCAATATTAATGCTTACTATACTGCTGTTGAAAATCTTATCACCAGTAGGTTCATGCAGCTGAATATTCGGTTCGGCGACGCGTCGTTCAACGAGTTTATGGACGTCGCGGCGTTCAGCCTGGACGCGATGGGAGCGCAGATTGGAGGAGTGCTGAGTCTCTGGCTCGGAGTCACCGTCATGTTCCTCTTCGAGGCGTTCGAGTTCATCTACATCTACCTTACCGAGGGTCGCAAAGGAGAACCAACATCGGGCGATGGCTTATCGGTGACACCCTCAACTGAGATTGCATCCACCAATGCTGCGGTACTGATAGAAGAATTACCCAGAAGAAGCATTGATGCGCTGAGGGCCGACCTTGACTTGTGTCTTATGAAGATTAGCAAACTCCTCGTCATCGTAACAAAAGGTCGACAAGGGGAATCAACTGAAAGCGATCGTTTAACAGTCGCAGCCTCGTTTAAGAAGGAGTCGCTCTCTGCTACCAAGAACACAGATGAAGCAATGTCTTCATCGACGCCAAACTTGATCTTTTGCTCTTGAGGATAGCGAACATGGAGCATCGTTTGAATGATCCGCGCTGCCCGGAGTCTGACTACAGCAATTGGCATGATGCACAAATTGAAAGCGCACGTATGTGAATGATATGCACGCACTGTTACTTCTACATGAACAAAGATTGCGTCATAAGTTGAAAGTCGCCATGATGCAAAGACGGATGCAGAGAGAGATCTGCTTTTTCTCCGCAGCCATGACGATGCTATTAATATGACTCAGTCAGGGCTGCTAACGCCGCTGCGACGCACCTTTACAACCAGTCTCAGAGCAGCAGTCCGAACTCCAGATCATTAATCTTAGACAGTTATGGGTTGGGATGAAGGCAATAACGAGATCTTCAAATCAATCATCCTAATCGGATAGCCTAAAATTCTAGGCCTTTAATGAAAATATTGGGTTCGGTTTAAACTCTATATAGCTATCTGCAGAGGGGTTTTGTGTCTATTATTTGTATTAGTTCTAGCTTACTGTCATGTATTTATTATTTTAGTTTGTTTGTGGGTACCTTAAGCGTTTAGTCAACTTATCTCTTGGAGTGGTAACGGTTGCATTGACATTTTTCTAATGCAATCAAAAGTACGGTAGCCTACAGGATAGCGATTGGCAATGAACGTTTATGGTCCTTTTCTGTCTAAATGAGCATCAACTTTAGGCCTTATTGCTTCAGGCTTCAGCCATATGTAGGCTTATTTGCCTATTTTTGCTACTACATAAGCAACGTTGTATTGCATTGCATTTTTACTGTAAACTACTTTCCAACAGAGTTTTCGCTAACGTGCATGTTGCGTGTAAAGTGTGCAGTTGATCAAATTTGAATTTGATACCCTACATCTTTGTTGTTAGTCGAGTAATTGGTAACGTCATACACAAGTTGCTAATCTGCTACTCGCGAAATAAATTATCTGCAGTTGTTTTGTACATTTTCGGGCATGTTAATAACGCTAGCATATTTCATTCACATTCCTTAAAATCTAATTGAACATCATACTCAAAAATCTATCAGAAGCGTCTTGATTGTATATGTAAGTCGTACAAAGTGACCTAAGTGTTGGGTTAAGTCGTACGAAGTGACCTAAGTCAACACCTGAAGGAAAAATCCCTGAATATTAGAAGATCATTTATCATTATAAGAAAAATGGGGGTGCGTTGCAATGTGGCAGATGTAGTAGCTATGGGGCTATTAAACCGTTTGCACACGGTATGCAGACCGTATGACGAATCCTAGAGAAAAGATTAAGAAAATAAATTTCCATTTAAAGTATTTAAAGTATGCCTTTTGGATTTATGCCCTGAATGGGATCAATTGATAGAATTTTCGCAGTGAGACAGATGAAACAAAAACAAAAGGCTAAATCAGTAAAGTTATATTAGGCCTGCGCCTTAGTAGATTCGGAGAAGGCTTTTGATCGAGTGCCAAGCGAAGTTGTAAGGTGTGCGCTGAGAAAGTTGGGGGTGAAGGAGCGTCTAGTTAGGGCAGTCATGTCAATGTATGATGTTGCAAAGACATATGTGATGGCACAAGATGGATCAAGTGATAAGTTTCAGGTGAATGTTAGACTGCATCAGGGCTCGGTGCTGATCTCGCTTATTATACCTATTATTTAAAACACGGATCAGACTATTTTGAGTCCCTCTATCCATTAACTTTAGAAACAAGACACGATAGTCTACGCTATCAAATGCAGAAGAAATGTCAAGTCAGCATACATTAACCGTAGAGCCACTGACTACAAAATACTAAATGACTTTACGAACGCAGAATACGCTGCAAAATATTTTCTTGGAGACTTGAACACAGGGCTGGGGTTTGCCGTCATTTGATTCTTGTTATTTGGTATTATAGTAATGGGTTACTATAGCCCAGTCAAATGACTAACCTCACGTATTGTATATGCAAATGCGCGCATGAGATGAGACATTTTTCAATCGTTATTCAATGACAAAAATGAGCATTATATTGGGTCCAGAGGGAAAGGCCCAACGAAAACGGCGCCCTTTGTGTTTTTCATTTATAGCCATTATAATTTATTTTTTAAAATGACCAAATTGCATATAGCCTACACAAATATTCATCTATTCCTAACGTTTGTCCCGAGTAACCTACAACAAGTTGAACAACGCACCGCTAATAATTAAGGCATTCAATTCAAATCTTCAAGGTACATGTATAGGTCTATGCTGCCTGCCTGTATGAAGGTGGTTTTGAAAACAATAAGCTTACTTTCATATAATTATACTATTGCTGCAGCGTACATGTACACGCAGACTATTTGTCTAAAAAGCGTAATAGGCTTAATTATAAATAAAAATGACTCAACGGTCATGTGCAATTCCTTATGCGATAATTTTAAGACAATATAAAAACTGCTAATCAAATTAGTGAAATTGCTAATCAAAATTGAATTTTATTAGCAAAGCTGGTAATCAATATTGGGAGCTTATATTCAGGCCGAGGCAGAAATGTCTGCGAAATTTTTAAAGACCCTTCTTAACAGTGCTCATCTATATTTGAAGCTCTTCTTAACAACACTCATTCACATCTGAGATCGTTCTTAACAGGTAAGAACCAGGTGGCGATCAGGTGAGGACCAGGCAACCGATCTTGCTGGTGATTAGACAAAATCATGGTTGGGAACGCTCAGGTCCTTTATGCGGACGCGTCCCAACCGTCCACCTACATGTACTTGTACTTGTCCGAGTAACAGCGTGCACGTTCCAGCTCATACAGTAGCCCTGGGGGCCGTTCACAAATTAGATAATGCTTCTAAGGTGGGTGGATGGTTAACGATTTTGTTACAAAACGTTATACGTGGTGGGTAGGTGGTTTTAGATAATGTTTTATAACAAACAAAATAATCGTAGTTATAGGCCTACCATTTGGCTTTTCATTTAAAGACCTAGCTGCTTTTCAGCATAATTGATGACTAGCCCTACGGGATTTTCATAACGCTACAAAGTTAAGCGATGTCACATAGCCTGTTGTAACAGTTCTCAATTAATCCAATAATTAAATCGCAGTCTGTTAAGACGTAGACGAGTGTAGGTAAAGTACGACAATGATCAGCATCGCATTCGAGGCCTACATTTTCGGAAATTTTGTGTAGTGGTAAAAAGTTTGAGTTATCTAACGTTGGGGTGGGAAGTCAAGCCTTCCGTTATCATCCATTCGCTGGGGTAGGTGGGTGGGCTAAAAACGTTTTTCAGCGTTATCTTTTTTGTGAACGGCCCCCTGCCTCATATCGACCCGTCTTCGTTTAGCGGGCTTGATCCAAGCCTTGCGCGAAAGAGCCGGCTCGTCGGTGTCACCGGCTAGCGACGGTCTACGTTAGGTCTATGGTTATTATTACGCAGTTTGCATCTTCGCAGAAAATTCCGGGACGCATAGGCGCATTTAACACGATTGCCTTGTGCGTTAGGCTAAGGCTGGATTTCATAGACCCACCTCCACCTCCACCTCAACCTCAACCTCGACCTAGAGAGACAATTTAACAGCAGCCCATAACTGCCGTTCGAAAAAACTCTAAATTTGTTTCAAAAGTTTAAAGACACAAATTTATTTCCACAAGAAATCACTATAATTTTAAATCAGTGAAAACAGAAAATCATTTTCCTTTAAATCTAGGACGTCACGTTAAGTTAACGACGTGGTATATTAATTCAAATGGAGTAAGCAAAAAGCTTTTTTGAATGGCAGTTATGGGCTGCTGTTAAATTGTCTTTCTAGGTCGAGGTTGAGGTTGAGGTGGAGGTGGGTCTATGAAATCCAGCCTAAGGATCACTAGCGGCTAAACTAGATAGACCGAAAACTACTTATTTTGCCAATGTTCGACAAATACTATAGGCTATTGCGACTTTTTCTTTTGGACTGATTAGTAGCCTACTGGGACGCGCGAGACCTTAAATTTAACTCCTCGACGCGGGCAGCGCAACACGCGAAAACTACACGATATCAAACACACGCTCACAGGTTGTCTCGCACGATGCAGCGCTCACAGATCGGGTTGTGTGAATCAACCAAGCCGTGTTGCAGATTGCTGAGCTTCATGAGACACAAGTCCAGGTCGGCCTTCAACTCATCACAAGCCTTTCGCAATGACATCACCTCCTTCGTTTCTTCTAGACCGACTGGATTTGCGGATGTCGTATCAGTCGTGGGTGCGACTGATAATATGCGAGTATGTGTGGTCACTTCTTTGCGACAGTCGGTGAGGTAGATGTAAAGGAACTCGAACGCCTCGAAGAGGAACATGACGGTGACTCCGAGCCAGAGACTCAGTACTCCTCCGATCTGCGCTCCCATCGCGTCCACGCTGAACGCCGCGACGTCCTTAAACTCGCTGAACGACGCGTCGCCGAACTGAACGTTCAGCTGCAGGAAGTTGCTGGAGAAAAACCTTCCGGCGTCGTCTAGCAGGCGATTCATTGTTTCCTCTTTGGCCATGTCAGAGTCTGCGAAAGGAACTAAGAGAGGAAGGACGAATCGCGCGTTGTTGCCGATGTACGTCGTGACGTAATCATTCAGCTTCGACGCTTGTGGCCAAGGCGCGGCGCTCGGTATGGCGACGTACTGAATCTCGTCGCAATGAAGGGCGCACTTGACATTGCACTGGCCATTGAGTGACGCATTGTTCAGTAAGTCATGCGCGCAAGCAAATGTGTTGAAGCTATCCAAACCGTCATTAGCACACTTGTACGAGATGCTGTCAGGTTGCGTGTTGTTGGCGAACCAAAACCGGCATCGCAGTGTGTTAATAAAATCTTGACTCGCATTCCTGCAGACGGACAAGTTAACCATTTTGCCTATCGAAGGAGTCCACTGCACGTTGTTCTTCAAACCATTCGCGCAAACGTAGGTGCTAAAGAAATCCCGACTGACATTTCCGCAGACGGTGAAGTTGGTTTTGCGTAACTGCGCCATGCTGTACTGAGGCACACTGCTGCTGACACATCCACACTGGTCGACGATCTTCTGTTGGATGCAAGTATTCACGCAGTAGCGCAGCGTGTAAGCAGCACTCGTGTCGTCCCCCGTCAAGTGCTGCTGGTTCGTGCAGTCGGAGTACGGGTGCGCCAGTCTCGTTCTCTTGGTATGACTCAGCAGGACGGACGTCTCTGTGCCCGGACCTATGCTCATCCCGAGCGACATATCGGGTGCTGTTCCCGGAGCGTGCACCAACATGCGCATGCCGTTTGCTTGCGATTCACTCGGGCTCAATACGGTGTTCGACCATAAAAAGTCATTGGTTTGATTGATGTATACTATCGCGGTGAGGCTTTTAATGTTTTCTTGCACCGAGTTATTCAGTCTGAGCGTAAAGCACTTGTAGTAGGTTGGATCCCAGACGGCACGGACCGTGGCCATGCAGCTTGCGTTGTATTCCTTGCCCTCCCAGTCAAAGTAGGAACAATCGACTATAATTGAATCGGCGTGACTGAGATTGAAACTATTCACTAGCGGAAATATGCTTAAGTACGTCGTGGGTTTGTACAAAAAAAGTTCAGCGTCATTTCTTATTTGCACCGACGTAGGATTTAAATTTTCATTTCTGTTGTTCCAATAAATCCATGTTGCAATATAGCTAGTGATTAGATATTGATATCTGAGATTGAATGTATAGCTTGAATCCTCTTGGTAAACGAGTGGATTGAGGTTACAGACGGTGATGTCCGGGAATGTAGGCCTTTGCGAGGCGGGCGCCTGGACGGTGAGCGTGTTGACTGGGTACTGGAAGTATCTCGTGAGGACGACGCTCAGTTGCCATACGAGCACGCCGGCGCAGGTCAGCACGGCGAGCAGCCAGACGACGAATGTCACCTTCGTCTTGGCCTTGATCACTCGCGGTATTCCTCGCACGGATGTCGTCTCGCAGAACGCACGCAGCTCCGTCATCAGCTTCGTCGCCATGATCGCACGCTGTCACCAAAATAGAACTGTTCTCGGAGTAAGCTAAGCCGATGCGTTCCGTGATTAAGTTATTAACCATTACAACGCTCTATTAGAACAATAGTGATCCCGCAGTGCCTCTCTAAATCTAGTCCATCGCTCTCGGCATTTCTCGCTCGGACGTCGTCTCGCAGAACGCACACAGCTCCGTCAGAAGCTTCTTCGTTACGGTGATTCGATTTCATTAACGGTCTACATTTTTCACTGAAGCCTGTTGCTAAATATCTAAGCTATTAAGCTATCATTCGAAACAACAGCGCATGTGTCCTAAAACTAATGAGCCTCACACACCAGCATTTATTCATCTCACAGCGCCAGTTCTGCTTACCAAAAGTGGCCCACTTGGCGCTCGCATTCGCTGCCCGGCTTCAATCGAGCGAGTCGGACTTCTTACCCATTTAAAGTTTGAGAACCGTATTATCCGGTAAAGCAAACGATTAGAGGCATTTGGCACGAAACGACCTCAACGATCGTTTCGTCCATAATGCCTATAATCATTCGCTTTACCGGATATTACGGTCCAAATGGTTTTCTCGAAAATTTCGCGTAGCTCCGTCAACAGCGTTACGTTTTCATGATCAAACGCTTTTCAAGGTTCAAACATGCATCAAAATGCACGCTACTTTCGCTATACGGTACAGGGCTGTGATCGAAGTACGTTATGGTTGAAATCCGTCGGTGTTTTAATTCTACACGCCTCACCCTTCGGTGAGCAGAACTCACCGACGCTTATTTACCAGCGAATTGAGCCTGCAATTGATATCATATAGTGCTAGAACCATTATCTGCATGCTCACTAATCATTATTCAAATAATTCATGACGCATTCATCATATATATGCAGCTCAGTAGGCCTCGAACACAGTAACAGAATGTCGGTTAGGCCGGTCGACCGGTTAGAACGGTCGATGTCATACGCTGTCATACATTTTATTGTTTAATTAGTTTGCTAACCATTAGGTCATCAATAAGCTCTCCTAATGACATATCGACTATTTTGATGTAGGCAGTGGCGGATCCACTCGGGGGAGGGGCGGTGGGGGGGATTGCATCCCCCCAGAGCTCCGTTTGAGGACGAAAAAGGGAGCATTGCCCCCCCAAAGAAATAGTGAAAACGATGCAGTGACGGATGTGCGAGGGGGGCTCTGGAAGCAATTGACCCCGTAGGGTCTCAGCTGTTTGGGAGCGTCGAATATTTTCTGATGATCCGATGCAGTTCTCATTTCAAAGACCAATTTAATGCATGCCGATGTAACTTGATCGACGATGATTTTATATTATTTTGTCAAGGTGATAAGGCTGTTTAGTGAAACCATTGTTTTACTGTCTAGTAATCAGTGACGTTCTTTTACTTGATTTTGACTTTGAGATGATCGGGAAAATGTAGCGGGGTGGCGGAAGTTACGTTAGGACGGTCACAAAATTATGATGCGATACCAGATTTTTGGATGATCAGTATTGTCGTCCAGAAAATGACCAACATGGTGGCTAAAACTAATTTAAACTGACCACCCCCCCCCCTACATTTAAAATTTTGACTATAATTACATTTACAGAAACATTGCTTCACATCCTTCGGAGCCCCCAAAGTCTCTAAAGAGGGGCAGCTTAGCGACATAATTAGTGCTGCGTCTTATAATTAATTGGTTTAATACAACAGATTGTGCATTTGGGAGGGTCCGGCGAGTAAATTTACGGGAGCAATAACGTGGCCATTAGCCAAGACACAGCGGCGCTGCCGCTGATAGTTTTTTTTGTAGTTTAGGGACCGTGTGTAGTAACAAAGACTACATGTATATACAGTCCGGTTCTGTGCTACGGGGCGGGCACAAAATCGCTCCCCCTCTTTAGTCGCCTTTTGCGACTCGTCCGGAGAGCGCTGGGCTGCAGGGCAATTCTCTGTTCCGCGGCTTGTGGGGGTAAATGCGCTGCTGCTGCCCTCCCTGCTTGCCTCGTGCGGGCATTTGTCCAGGATGTTGGAAATGGGAGGGCTTCACAAATTTCAGGGGGAATGTCAAAATTTTCAGGAGGGTGTCAGAAATGTAAGCGGGGGTATCATCAAAAAAGCCTCCCGCAAAATTGAGGATGAGCATTCAAAATACAAATTATTATTTAAAACTAAAAAAATCTTTCCGTAAACAATTTACGATCGGCGGAGGGGGGGAAGGATAGTAGAAAGAGTTTTAACCTCGGTTAAATATAAAAAGTTAACAAAGTTGACAAATTTCTTTCGTTCCACTTGATTTTTTTGACTGCTACTGTAAAAGTAGCCTACACCCCCTACACTCCCCCACAGGGAGGGTACTTCATTTAGATTTCTGAAAATGTGTCTCATGTATGGGAGGGGGGGGGGGCGCAAGGGGTGCAGAAAAATCCCTGGCTTTATGGGAGTGGTTGGTAGTCCTGCTTTTGGATAAAAGCCATGGTAATGCTGGGCGTGTACATCACGAGAGAGGCATGTAGATGCATGATCTGAGGGGAGGGGGTGGAGTAATTAAAATAGGGGCCTTCAGCCCGTCAATAATAGTTGCGTCCATTAATATGCCTATCAGTCTTAATTAATTATGTCATCAAAATTCAATTTAAATCCTGCCGAACAATGAACGATAAAGGCTTTCAAGGTCAAATGCAGATCGCTACTCACTGGCTATCAGCTATTGTTATATTTAAAATCGAACCAATGGTGACGCAACACTATTTTTGAAGGGGGGCGTCATAGTCGAGACAAAAGGGAAAAAGTGGGAAGCGCAAGGGAGTGAGGGGGCAAGCTCTGTGTTTTTGGGCAATGCCCCCCTTCCCTTCCCCCCCATAGGGCCTGTGTCGACTGTGAATCAATTCGTCGCCTGACTGTCATTCACGTGACGTGAGGTATAATATTATGTAGGTATGAGCCTCCCCTTTCTTTAGTCGCTTTTTGCGACTCGCCCGGGGAGATCTGGGCTGCAAGTCTATTCTTTGTTCCCCAACCTGCGAAGGTGGGCTCAGTTTGAAGTGTGCAAGATTCTATTAATTCGCTAATTCGTGAAGCCCGAGATGGCTGGATGGTTAAATTTCTTGTTATGCAGGTGACAGACACGAACTGCAAATGAACAGAGCGGCCACAGATCCATCGCCTATTTAGCACGTCGCTACCGCCTCTCAATATAGGTCTATGCATTTCAGTGGGAGACGGGCAGACATGGTCGGCAACCGAAAAGTGCCACGTACTGAAGCAGGAACTGAAAACAGAGCAGTTTCCGTTTCAACGCGTGAATGAACATGTCAATTCGGGCGTTGATTCTTCCCAATATCGAACGCTAAATCATGTGTGTGCGACACAGTGGAGCTGTTGAGACCAATGCTTGAAATTGGACGGAATCCGGCTGAACCCGACCTCAAGTTCATTCTTTGAAAAATTAAGGCAACTGCAAATATAGGCCCACTAATTTCGGTCCAGTAAATTTTGGTTTATTGGAGCTTCGGTGTGGGGACCAAGTGGGGAACACAGAACAGTACACAAACCAGGGTGCACTACAGGTTTGTGCACCTGTAGTGCACCCTGCGTTGTTTACTGTTCTTTATTCCCCACCTGGTACCCACCAGTCCAGATAGGGGCCAGGTGGGGACCAGAGAATTAATCTTTGCTGGTGATCTGACAAATTTATGGTATGGATTTGGGAACGCTCTGGTCCTTGAGGCGAACGCGTCTCAACCGTCCGTCTAGTTGTCAGCGTGACATCGTACATGTCGCAGCTCATAGGCCTCTTGCCTAGCGTTTGAATGGTTTTTTAGTTTCTCGTAATTTATTGTATTTAAAGATCGGCAATTTACGGCAATTATTAAAAATTACAGTAATTTGTAACAAATTACCGATCCGGTCATTTATCTTGAGTTTTAAGTGCAAGTTCAAAATCGCTGTTTTTGACGGAACGTACTACGATGTTGAATCCTGAATTCTATTGCGATTTGAAAATTTGATTTAATATTTTGATTCGTTCGGTAGTTCAGTAGTAGTAAGCAATTTGCGTAGTTAGATTACCTTAGTTTACCCGTTATTTAAGAATGGGTTACCGGTAGGTAGTCTATTTATTTTTAGCTTACTGGTAGTCTTCCAACGCTATGCCATCCTCATAAGTCCTTCGTCTTTTAGCATGCTTGAGAGCCTTGAGCTAAAGCTCTGGCTTGCCGGTGTCACACCAGCTAGCGACAGTCCACGTAAGGCCTATACTAATTTCAGTTTGGGCTTCCGCAGATAATTCGGAGACGCCTAAGCTCATTTAGCATTATCATTTATCATCATTATCATCATTATCATTATCGTTTATGATTTATCATTTGCATCGTTGCTTTTGGCCTTGCGCAAAAGATCTTCTCGACGTCATGATTACCATGGTTTATGAAGCGCCAATGAGAGGGCTTGCAGGGACCGCCGACCAAAGCAGGACATAACATAAAGCGAAGAAAGCACGATTCAAAGCTACAGCGACGAAAGCAGGACACACCGGGACGTCGTTAGACTCGTTGTGTAGGGATAAGGAAATTGTCGCTTGGATGTCGGTTTGATGCACATCATTGTATAGGCCTCTGCATGTAGCTATAGCTTAACGTTAGGCTTGTGACGTTTATATCAAAGACAAGTTTCATAATCGCCATCGAACTTCGGTCCAATTGTTTGCAGTTGGCTCTCTGGCGTGCATTTTAGAGACGATTTTCACATTTCTTTGTTGCTCATAGTCTGGATACCGGTCTAATTTTGTTGTGGTGTTCACCCCTTGCGGGGAAAGTAATGCCCCATAACACCAGCTGATGGTCGCTGGTGGTGGTTCCACCGTAGACTGGTGGGCATCGTAGAAACACTTGTGGCAGACGAATTGAAACCACTCTTGCCAAAGGGTGCACGAAGTGACTTTAAATCTTCGCCGCTGCGGGGGTTCGAATCGACAACTGTCGCACTCGTAGGCTATTCCGAGACCAGCGACTTAGACCACTCGGCCACAACGTTTCGTCCTGCTCAATGATGGCAGTAGGGGCAAGGCTGCCGGATAATACCGGTGTAATAAAAATTAATGCTAGCGATCGACAATCGTTTGAATGAATAGGAATGGACGACAGTAATAGGATATTAAGACTTCTGTTTTAGTTGCACTAGTGTTGCAATGGATCAGTTGTAGAGAGGGATGGGGGTGCTTATGACAGAAATTTTATAATCCATTCTTGACAATCATTGTGCATATTTAACTTCCGGACATAACTAGCACTACAAAGGACCTAGGCCGCGCTTTGTTAATTAATTTTAGCGTGGCTGAATTAAAGGCAGATTGAAGCTCAAGCTTCACAATGCTTATGGACAACGTTCAGCCGGTGCACGTAATGTTGTCAGTAGTAGAGTGTCGAAGTTGGGCTTTATCGACCACCTGCTCATTGCCGCTGGAGTCAAACTCAATAGAATGTATCGCTGAGTTGATTTCCCTGTCGGAGCCACTGTTGCCTGTTATACAAAAGATGTCATATGACATCCTATCCTGTATCATTACAAGAAATTGACGTTTTGAATTTGGTAATTTTACATATTGTGCCCCGACAACATGATTAGGGTGTTTGAATAAACAGCATATGCATTTTATTGCGAACTTAGTTGGCTTCATACAAATAAAAAATGTATGAAATTCGATTAACTGTTGTCTGAGCAAGAGTCAATTTATTTCTGCTAAGTCTATTTTGACTCGTGGTGTATACAATAAATTACAGCAATAAATGAAAATGAATAGCATGCGCTCGATGTTTATCTGCACTCGAGTTTTGCGAGCTGCGATCCAATTTATCCCCATGCTGGTTCTGCTGTTCGGTCCCACTATACTACCCTCCTCGACCCTCGCCGCAGGGCCCCCTCTAGCCCTGCTCGACGCCTTGTACGTCGGCCTCAAGGACCCGACGTGCTTGTCTCCCTACTGCGCCCCGGCGAATCCTTCGGCCACGCCGCTCGTCCCGTCTCGGGTCGGGTGCGCAACGCAGTGCGCAGCTCTCGGTGCGGGGGCTGACAGCGATACGGGTGCGTGTCTCGGCTTCAACTACCTGACCTCCCCTGCAGCGGATCTCACCCCTACGGGGGGGCGGAGGGGCTGTCAGCTCTTCCAGTACGCACCCAACAACTTCACCGTACAGCCCAGATGCGCCTGCTACTGTGTAACGTACATTAAATAGGCCGGGTCTGAATTTATGCAGATTCGCATCGAAATTTGCGAATCAATATGACCCCGTTTGCGAATAAAACACAAATTTGTGTTTCATTCGCACAACAAGGCTGTGTCAGAAGATTGTAGTCAGGAGCGTTCCGTCATACGGGCATCACCGCTTTATATAGCATCACCGTTTTCGGCGCAGCAAAAACACAATGCAGTGATCTATGCCAAATCCACTGGCCAGCTGTAAGGTTTTTTGGAATATTATGAAGCAAAATTTCGGTAGCAATAGATATCAGTCAATTCCAACACTGATCGACGGGCCTAATATCTGTATTACAGATGATTTAAATGCAAATTTACTAAATGCTTACTTTGTAGAACAATCCACGCTCGACTTGAGCTCTCAACCCCCACTACCTGATTTTGTCGCCCAGTGTGATTTTAAAACTGACTGCGGCATAGAAAAAGTTAACGTTGACCCGGCTACAGTGTTTTCCATCCTAAATTCATTGGATGTTAA
>JAQIWG010006145.1:0-13640 GCA_034695025.1 Chamaedrilus cognettii | reverse complement strand
TGAAGATCATATTTAGTTGAAGATCATATTTAGTTGAAGATCATATTTAGTTGAAGATCATATTTAGTTGAAGATCACATTTAGTTGAAGATCATATTTAGTTGAGGATCATATTTAGTTGAAGATCATATTTAGTTGAAGATCATATTTGGTTGAAGATCATATTTAGTTGAAGATCATATTTAGTTGAAGATCATATTTAGTTGAAGATGGTATTTAGTTGAAGATCATATTTAGTTGAAGATCGTATTTAGTTGAGGATTATATTTAGTTGAGGATCATATTTAGTAGAGGATCATATTTAGTAGAGTATCATATTTAGTAGAGTATCTTGATATTTTGCTTCGCAGGTTAGCGTTATTTACCCGTATCTTACGGTAGTGCTACAGAGCAATACGATCACTTTGAACGCTACTGCTACGATCACTGTGTGTGTATGATACAGAGACGGCGCTGTACGGTTTCTGTCCGGCGTGGGACGAGTTTTATCTCGTTGTCTGTGAGCTCTGTCAGCTTCTCATCAAACCTCAGGCCTTACAACACCATATTCGTAAGGAATGCTTGAGAATAAGGCTATTTTGTGTGCAACGTATATTTTCATTATAGAGGTCTTGGTTTTCATGAAAAAATTCTGAATTTTGGAATGTATATGCATTGGCTATATTCGGATCTATAATTAAAAGCAAGGCCCTCTATAATGAAATATTTGCGGATTCGTGATTAAAGAATACGTGGTATAAGACTACCAATAATATATATTAAGTATGAGTATATGAATATATTATTGATCGCTCTGTGGCGCGCTCTCTGAGAGCATAGTCGGAGCCTTGATGCTGTGTCGCTGTGTGTTCCGCAGAATTTCGTCATGTCCGGCGGCCAGCGGCACCCTCTGGCGATAGACTCCGGTCCACCCACGGCGCGCAGGCGATTAGCCGGGGCTCGGCATCCACCGGGGGCGCTGGGGGGGCCAAACAGCCTCGCATCGGGGGCACGGGCGCTGCAGGGGGCACCTCGCTCAACCTGCGGGGGGTCCACCACCCCCCCATCAATAACCACGCCATCAGTGTCTCGACGGTCTCCAGCGGCCGGCAATCGACAACCGTTCCTGCCGCCGGTGCCGGCAAGCAGTCGGCAGCCGTCCGCAAGGCGCTTGCTGCGCTGAAGGGGAGATCTGTCGCGGCAACCATCCGGCCGCTCAAAAATGTGGCCGTGGCGTCTGCGCCCTCGCAGCGGCAGGGAGAGGATTGTTTTCTGACAAATGGCCCCTCAACGCTGGTCATAGACGTGGTGGGGTCCAAGCCCAGCCCGCTGGGTTCCCGGGCCAGCCCACTGGGGCTTGACCTGACCGCGAGGACTAGCCCCACGGCGGCCCGCTGCAGTCCGCTGTCGGTCCATCGCAGCAGCCCCGCACTGGTCCTAACTCGTAGCGGGGGGGCCCCAGCGCGCGGGTCAGGAAGCCCGCAGGCCCTCCCCACAGGCGCTAAAACCCCGGGGCACAGCTCGTATGCCCCTCCATCTGCTTCTAAAACCCTGGGGGGCAGCCTGTTAGAAGCCAGCAACGCGACAGACATCAAGCGAGCGACGAATGACGTTTCCTCCCTTTTTGTCGCGACCGAGTTGAAGGTTTCGGTCCGACCCGAACAAAAGGAATCGAGTAATTTCTGCTTCGAGTCGAGGGCGAGGAGTGAGGCTGTCGGGCGGCGGTTAGGAGAGGTGAAGGAGGAGCCGATGAGGATCCGATTGGTTGACTTCAGGGGCGACGCAACTCCCGACGAACTTGAACAATGTAAGGCAGAGCCGCTGCGGCGGGGGGGGGAAATGCTTGGGGAGTTTGAGCTGGACGCTCTGTCGACGGGGGTCGGCCGGCAGGGGGGGTGCTACGTGCCCCCCTCGTTTGACGAGGCCCTGTGCTCCATCGATGCTGTAATGCCTTCCCTCGAACTGTCGACGCTCGACATCTTGCTTGAGGGTGACGACGTCAAGGACGACTTTTCCCCGGGCGCGCCCCCGCCGCCGCTGCCCTTGCTGAGCTCTCCCCCGCAGGCGAGGGCCCCTCCACCGCCGGCCCCTCCGCCGCCCCCGGCCCCCCCGGCAGTTGTTTGGGGCACGGCGATCGAGATCAAGGTTGCGCCGGTGCAGGTGAAACTGGAGACTGTGCCGGTGGATGGCGCGACGACATCATGCGTGTTTCGTGCGCCACGCGTGCCGAGTCCACCCCCCGCGTCGCAGTTCTCGACCAATCACGTCGCGCCGTCCCCCCCTCGCCACGTCCCTAGGAGTCCGTCATCGCTGGGGTCGACGGCGCCAAATTACGAAGCTGCATCGTTGATGCAGTCGTTCAACTGCGATAATAATAATTTCACGCTGGTTGCATCGTCGTCATCGTTTCTTGACACAGCGCCACGGGCGTCCAATCACATCGCAGCATCACTGCCTTCCGCTCTTGCATTGACCAATTGCGTATCGTCTGCAGGTTACGCGCACGCGTCAACGACCGGATGCGATGTTAAGCCATCGTCGTCCGTCGTTGCGGCAGCAGCGTTGCCAAAGCAGCGATTCCTGCCGCCCGGCACGCTCAAATCATCGCTATTGACTACCATTGGTCCTCCTGCATTTCGGTCTGCAGCTAGCTTATCGCATCCGCCAGTTAGGAGGCTATCAGACCCGGCAGGGGCTGTAGAACGACGAACTTTTGGAGCAGTTGCCGTGAGGGAGGGAGGGGGGGTCATCAGTCACGGCGCAGGGGCGGTGGCTGCCATGCTTGGGTCCTCGCACGTCCTCTCTCGATGCAGCGCAACGGATAGGTCGTCAGAACGGTTGCCTGGCTCTGTGGAACGGCTGCCTGGCTCGGCGGAGAAGGTGCCTGGCAGTGGTGCGGGAGAGAAGCCGCGCAAGCGCAAGAGCAGCGGCTCACATCAGCGACTGCAGCTGTGTAAAGGTATGCGTGTGGCACTTTGTCAGGTTGTGCTTTTATGTGTGCGCGATCTGCTCCATCTGTCGATTGCCAAAATCTTAAATTTTTTGACTATGGGCGATCGTTTTTTCCTTTGATGAAGGCTTTTGGCAAATATTTAGTTGATTCCTCATCCTTAAAACTTTAATAACTGGTGCTGTAGTGATGAACAGAGCAATCTTAGTATGATCAGTGCACTAGCAGGGATGGCTGACAGGATTGATTTAGTGAAAAAGTCAAGCCGGATAAAAAAATATGCTTTTATTAAATTTTTTGCGCATTGCGCACGCTTTAGGATGTTGGAATGTATTTAGCACACTGTAATACTGGAAGAGGACTCTCTGTGCTTTGATGTATATTTCGAATTATTTCCACGACCTACATGGTAATAAATAGTAGAAACGTCTAAAGTTACGTAGATTGTTGTAGATAATTGCGCAGTTATGTACCTATATTGTCGATTTAACTGATTTTGCCTACCAATATTGTATAGGCCACGCATAGACTTTATTTTAGAAAAATGTGCAAATATTTCCGTTCCGCATCCAAAGTTTAAAAAAAAGGTTTACATCTACTTCTGATGGAGTATTTCAATTTTGAATGATAAATCTAGCCCGTAGCGCATGGGTCAAATGAACCAGTTCTTGTCCCTTTTCCTGTTGTTGATTGCGAATGTTGGATGTTGTCAGATCGTGAGTACGACCCCGACAAGCACTGTGGGGTGTACATGGAGGACACACAGAAGCAGTGCACGCGCTCCTTCACCTGCAAGGTACGCTGCTTCCTGCTAACTGCTGCATTCTAACTAGCTATTAGTTACGTACAGGGCTTGGTCTGCCAATCAGAAATTTACCAAAAGAGTATTTAAGGAGTTAGATGCTTTTAAAAAGAGAATTTAGTAGGCAGAACTTTGTTACTTTTTTTCATTTGGCGAAGTCCTTTGGTAAGTTTTTTAATGAAATTTTTCTGTTACAAGATTATTAGTTGCATGGTGAAGAACAGAGATATTATATTTGATATATTTCCATCTATTAGAAGAGACAGCTGACAGGATTGTTTTGACCATAAAAAGTGATATCTGGTGAAAAATAGAAATTTAGGCAAATTTTGTACGACTTTATTTGTATACAAACGTGCATGTAATAGTTGGATGTCTAGAACATTCACTGCTTATAAATACCGTGTCTGCTAGCCTATGATATCACTTTTTGTCTCTTTGTGTTCTCTACAAGTAACTGCGTGCCATTCCGTGTTAACATCCATTTGAGTAACTTTTGCGTGTGTAACTCCGTGTGAGTAACTTCTGTGCGAGTAACTCCTGCGCCTGTGTGTAGTCGCACGCGCTATCGCTGCGCCGCGCGGTGGCCGGTCGCAGCAAGCTTTTTGACGAGCTGCTGCACGAGCAGCGCGCCTTCAAGGAGGCGCAGCGCGAGCTGGCACTGGCGCGCAAAAACGCCTCCCAACCCCCCGCATCCGACACCCCCCACCCGCCCATCGCCGCCCCACCCACGCCCTCAAAACCCAGCCGACCCCCAGCAGTTCCGCCAGCCCGGCCTCCTCCTCCGATACCCACCGATGACATAGGCATCACAAACGCAGCCGCTCTGCGGCAAATCGCGGGTGGCACCGGAGGGGGGAGCACTGCCGGAGGCAGAGGGTTGTTGTCCGCATCGAATGCTGCAGCGCAGAGGCAGATATCGGGTGGGGCTGCGATAGCGGGAGGGGGGAGGCCCGGGGGGGTGGCGGCGAGGAGCATGTCGATGGACGTGACGGCGGCTACCATCCCCCCACAGCCGATGGACACGGCGCGCCGGAAATCTTACGAGGGGACGGTCGAGCCAGTTCTCATCACCGGCGTCACTCGGTCTGTGTGCGATACAATCTAACGAATGCACTGATCGGTGCAACTAGAAACTGATGATGACGTGTATACGTCTGATACGGTATTTTGTACAATACTCGCAAATAATTCTATTTCGAAGCTCTCTCTTTTGATAACAGAAGTATTATTCTTTTGCTTGCCATCGAGGGAGTAATACAAGGGACACAAATGAATTAGTGAACAACCAAAGCCCCAATCAACTAAGAGATTTGGCTCTCTGCTAAAATCTTGGGCTACGTTGAATACATACATTGCGTAGTTGGAATTAAAACTACAATGACCTAATGCCTCATGAATGTAGACCTGGGGCTTGTTTCTCAGGGTTTCCCTAACTTTAAGCCTAAATTTAATCCTAAATCGGATTCAAAAATATAATTAAATCCAACTGCCATGACGTCATCATTTGGTTTATTGAGCGTGGTGCCGTGGCTGTGCGAAGTTTAAAATAAAAAACGCTTAAATTTGCCTATGATTTTCTTATCAACTTCTTAAAACTAAAATTTACCTAAGATATTTTGAGAAACAGGCCCCTGGTCATTAAGAGTACAGAAAAGAAATTGTTGTTCCGTTGTTGACAACAATATTTTTGCTTCTGTCGCTCAGACCGATGCGCCTGCCGATCTTCTTCAGCGACGAGCGCATCACCCTCTCCCAGGACATGGTCGTCCTTTCCAGCGACGACGAGTGCGACCGTGGGGAGGAAATCCGGGTCCGAGGGGGCGCCACGTGTCCCGGGTGGCCCCCGATAGATCGGCAGGGGGGGCGGCGGTGGCTTGGGTTGACCCAAGGGGGGGCGGAGAAGACGGACACGGAAGTGGATGTTTCCTCCACGGCCCCTTCCAGAGTTCATCACTCTTCCCTGCTTCCCTGTCATCCGCACCCCATTGCCGTAAGCGAAGTGGCTCGAATTAACGAATAAATCGATCGATAGTTAACTTGAATGTAGACATTTGAGATCGCAGTTAAATTTCAGCGTCACTGTGCGCTGTGGTTTTATATGACATTACGCTATTTTTCTGCTGTTTAAGAAACAATGAGTTATACAATGTTCCTGGTGTTGGACTGTTTTGTGCAGGTGAATGGGTTTGGGTCGTGGGTTCACGGGCAGGGCATCTATGTGTTCAACCGGCGCGAAGACGCCTGTCGCACGGCCTTCTACGCTGTTGTCGAGCAGACAAGTGCCCCGCCCACGCCTACACCCCCGCCTCATAAGTACGACACCCTGCCTCATAAGAACGACACCCTGCCTCATATGTAAAATTCAACTCCCTCACCTCATCAGCATTTAGCAATACGCATGAAAATGTCATCAATTCTTATTTCTATTTGATGACGGTTTATCTGACTTTAGAAAAAGGAAAGAAAATCTTAAGAATGATTTGTGAAGCTGGCCGCAGCTTTGCAAAGTTAGTGAGAGATCTCATAATAACTCTGGTTCTGTCTGTCTGGAATATCGTCTGGAATAATACGTCTTAAATATCCAAGAAATTCCGGAAAGGCCTACCATATGAGCTACTATATGCTGATGATTAAGCGACAGCTGAGGAGTCGAAAGAGCTGCTGATGGAGAGAGTAAAGATATGGAAAGAAAGTTTGGAAGCGAAGGGTCTTCGGGTAAACTTTAAGAAAACTAAGGTGATGAGGTGCAAAGAAAATTCGGGACAAATCATGAGCTTAGGAAAATATCCATGTGGAGTATGCAGAGAAGGAGTGGGTTTAAACGCAATCAAATGCTGCAAGTGCAGGAAGTGGATTCACAAAAAGTGTAGTGAAATCAATGGTAGATTGAAGGAAGATCCACTTTTCCAGTGCTCGATGTGTATCAAGGGTGTAGACAACAGTGTTAAGACGAAGGAGGAGAAGTATGTGATAACTTGAGGAGGGGTGTAGCATGGAGCGTGTGAGTAGTTTCTGTTACCTGGGAGATATGATTGGTTGCGGAGGGGGAGAAGAGGAGGCAGCAAGGGCTAGGGTAAGAAGTGCCTGAGCAAACTTTAACAAACTGGGACCTAGCCTGACAGCAAGGGGTGTCTCATTGAAACTGAAAGGGAAATTCTACAAAATGCGTGTGCAAAGTACTTTGGTATATGGAAGGAAGACATGGCCAGCGAAGGTGGAGGATCTACAGAGATTAGAGAGGACAGAGAGAATGATGGTGAGATGGATGTGTGTAGTGTCATTGATGGACAAGTGTTGAAGCGAAGATTTAAGAAAACGGTTAGGTGTCGTATGTATAGTGGACATGATGGAGAAAGGAAGACTGAGATGGTTTGGACATGTAGAACACATGAATGAGGAAGACTGGGTATCCACATGCCGATATATTAAGGTGGAAAGAATCATTGGAAGAGGGAGGGGGAAGAAAACATGGAAGGAGGCGGTAGAGAGCGATATGAAGGATCAAGGCATGAATAGAGAGATGACAAAGAATCGGGAGTTATGAGGGAGTCTCATCGTGGGAAACGTCCAACCTGTGTTGACACTGAAAAGTGGATGTAAAACGCAAATGATGATGATGTGTTTGCTGTGCAGAAAACTGTGCCTTGAGTCAAACCTGCTGCAGTCTGCTCCCTCCTCCGTCTCGTCCTTTGTGCGCGACCCCTACGACTTCGGCGCGCCCATATCCCAACGGCCGCTCCCCTCCAGCAAAGCTCCCTCCCGGAGCAGCGCTGTCTCCGGCTCTCGTGACCGACCGGCTCTGAGCCGGCCGAAGCCTTCCGTCCAGCCGGCCATTCTGCGGGGGAGCCACCGCCCCCCTCCATTGTTGCACCGCCTCCCACCGCCCCCCACGACCTCTCGGGGTCACGGGACGCTGACAATCTCGTTGGTGGGAAGTCAGAGCCGAGCTGCTGCAGCCCCCGCAAAGACGAACTGTTTGGACGCGGCAGGGGGGTCATTGTCTGCAAGGGACGGTGCCAATAGGGCGGCGGAGGCGTTGGTCGCGAAACGGCCGTTAAACGCCGCCACGGCGCGTGTGCGAATAGTGCAGCGGAGCGAGCCAACAAGCGCAGCCAGTGTGCCATCTAGCGCCGCCCCAGACTCACTGCCTTCCCCCCGCGCCACAGAGCCGATGACAGACGGCATGACGGTGCGTGTTAAAAACTCTCAGGGCTCTATCGTTCGTTTGACTCAGACCGGCGCCGCGTCGCCGGCGATCAATGGCTGCATGGGGGCGGCAGCATTTACGTCAGAGCTCGGTGCCGCTAGGCAACTCTCCGGCACTCATCGAGGGCCGGGTCTGCCGGGGTTGAAACGGACTCCGGAGCTGCAGCAGGGGCTGAGGCAGCAAGCTGTCGCAGGGCTCAAACTGTCGGGCTCCACGCTGCAGGCAACGGGGCAGCAGCGGGGGGGGCTTGGGACCGTGGTGCATCAGGGAATGGGGGGGATGCCCGGGCAGGGCCTGCAGGATTCGGGCCAGCAGCGTGTGCTGGAGAATGGGCAGTCAACTGAAACCGGGGCGTTCGCCGAAGCTTGTCGGTCGAGCGGAACGCCTGTCAGGCCCGGTCAGTCGGGCGCGATGTTGTCGGCGCAGCAGCAGTTGCAGCAGCAGCTGTTGCAGCAGTTGCAGCAGCAGCAGCATGATCCCATTGCTTCACCACTGCCTCCGATTCTCTCCGTCAGTACTATTTGTCAATTGTTGAAAATCTATTTCATTGTGTAGCTGCTTACCTTGATGTTGAATTTTGTTTTATCGTTCAGTTTCGTTGGTGGTGTGGAATTTCTTTTCTTAATTTTCTCTGTGTTTTGGATGAATTAATACTTTGATGTTGTTGTCAAGGATGCCTTTGAAACTTTTACATTTAGGTTGCAATGGTTCTTCTATTCATTGTGGTGCAGTAACTTTTGCTACTTACAGTAAAGTTTTCAGATTTCTTAGCTTTTTCAAAACGGTGCGCCAAATCTTGAGCTGTAGTCACGTATCTTTAATCACGTGTATGTTTTTTTATCTCTCATCGCTTTGTCAAACATTTGAAATCTATTTTTAATGGGTAATGATAGAAGCCTAAGTTCCTGTGATATATCTTGTAAATCTATATATTGTCATTTTCTTTCTTATTTTTTGGCAAACATTTAGTTAGGCCAGGATCTATTTTGTGGGACACGTTTCGTAAATTTACCATCAGCGGCCATTGATCAATAAGACACTTGCTTTTTTTGTGCCGCTATGCTGCAGAAGTCGCCGAACATCTTACTGCCAACGTCGCCCCCCTACTCGCGGCCAAACGGCGTCCTATCGGCGCACCAGGCGCCCCGCCGCCCCTCCGCGCCCCCCCTCACCGCCTCCGGCAAGTGCTCGGTGGACGGGGGGCGCAATCATGCTGTTGCCGCGGCGACGATGCAGCTCGGCGGCGGACGTCACCCCTCGACGTCGAGTGTTACCGGAGGGGCCGTCTATGAACCAAGGGTGCTTCGGTAAGTTTTAACATTGGATCATTTGAATTTTTTTTGAATTATATTTTTTAATTATGAAAATGTGATTATATAAATCAATATCACAAAAACTTTTGAGTTATTTAAACTATCAGATATTATCCATAGCCATATACATGTAGAGCTTGACATTTTTGCCTTGAATTTGCCGAGTGATAGTTAGTGGCAAAACAGCATTGGTATTTCTCAGAGTTGCATCACAGTTTTGAATTAATTTATAGTTTCTTTGCGTTTGCCTCTTAGCTGCATTCCGCCGATGTAGTACTGAGATGATTTGTCTGCTGTTTAGGTAGCTAGTGCTAACATCTGATCGATCCCACCGTCTCCGCGTGCACACTGGTGCGCAGCACGTCCTCAGCATCACTGTGATTCTACCGGTGCCCTGCAGCGCCCGCAGCCCTTCATGCAATGACTGTCGGCGCGCATAGCGTCAGTCGTGCCGAATCTCTTAGCAGCCACAACGTACCGCAGCCGCCACTCAGCGTTTCTTCGCGGACAGCGAAAAACTATCAACGCCGTTTTTTTCCGGTCTTCCTCTCTCGTTTATATCTCCGCAGCTGTGCGGATAAATTACTAGGGTATCGTTATCAGCGAATTAGGCCTTGGACTTTTCACCTCTTGTTATTGTCCCAATATGTGGCCTGACGCGGAGCCTTCTGGACATTTTGTTGGTCGTGTCTTGGCGCTGCGTGGCGTGACATGCCAGGGCCGTAGCGTGACCATTCTCAGCGGGGGGGGGCAAGAATTTTAGCAAGGGGGGCAGACATTTTGGCGCTCTGCTCATTGCACGACATTTGTATATTTTCTCTTGGAATTGAACTCACGAGCGGCAGGGGGGGGGGGTAGGCTGACAGAAATTTTTGAGTCGTTCTTATCAGTCATTATCCTTTGCTTCCATATATAATGAACATAACAGACCAAGCAAGGGGACAACGGCTTTCATTTCATCAGAGCAGGGGGAGCAATGGCTTAATTTTCACTAGCAGCAGGGGGCCAAGCCCATAAGCCAATAGTAACTTTTTTGGGGTAGAAACTCCAGCAGGGGGGACAATGCCCCCCTGCCCCCCCCCCCACGCTACGCCCCTGCATTGTGCCATATAGTTTGATGAACAGTTTGCTGCTGATACACGCAATCTGCTCGTCGCTCGTGACTGTCAAATATAACATGGTGATCCAAAAAGAACTATGTCTCTCTGTTACACTTCAGCATGCAACTTGTGCAAACGTCATTCAATTAGAATAAAATTTCACCTGTTCTGGTTAAAGTATATTACGAGGCACATTGATAGCGTTGGTGTATGCTCAATGTACTCTCACTATGGCTCCAGACTTCTCTTAAAACGCACACCCAATGGCAGAGTGTTTGATAACAGTTTGTTCTCGTAACACAGTCTAGAGCAAGAGTATAATGCATTCTCTCGCTTCAGATGTATGCAAATTTATGTTATGGTTTATATCTGATAGTGGTCGGTTAAAACTGCTACCTGTTGCTCTGGGTTGGTTTTACTGTACCAGTAACCGGCTGGTGGTTATATTCTTAAATTGGGTCTACGGTGTGCCTGTCTTTGTGATAAAAAAAAATGCTTTAGATTCACGTTAGCCCGGCCATCTAGGTTTTTTCTTCACATAATTTAACATTTGCATTCTTTCTATTAGCGTCTATGAAATTTGTTGAAAGTTGAAATGCTATTAATTCACTTTCTGTTCTTTGTTTTGCTTTAAGGCAGTGTGCGACTTCTAGGGTGCATGGTGTATGGCTGCATGCTCGTAAGCATGCCAAAAAATAAGCCATATGGCTGTGAATTATTTCAAATACTTTTTTGCAATTTTTGCTGAAGCGTATTTTTAGCTATCTCACTCAGGTCATTGATTGCAGTTATATCTGATCAATGGTTGACTTTCTGGACTCTCTCGAAAAACGAAGAACTTTTGTGTGTAATATTATACTTCTGAAATTTCGAGCTATCTAAGAATTTGAATATCGATTTAATAGCTGAAACTCAAACAAAGAGGTAGTTAATAATATCGTGGATTTAATATATGGAGTGTGAATTATGTGATTATGTGTATGCACTGTGAACACATAGATAGTTTTGACGAGGTTTCGGAACTTATGTTTGACCCTAATATGATCCTAGGATGAGCTATTTTAGGAAGCGCCACGTATGGGCGCGTCAAAGAGACACGTCGACTGGCCTTCAGCCAGTCCGCGTATCTCTTTGTGTGATGTCCTCGTGTCAAAAGACGAGACTTGAATGTGATCAGTGGTTTGGTCTCCTTGTCGCTGCTCTTGAACGCGTCTGTGATCGGCGAGGCTTTCTGAGCGCGACAGTTTGTGTTCAGTGTCTTTCAATTCTGTCCTGTCTACCTTATCTCATCAGAAATTAGAAATCGGTGTTTTGATACTTTTTGCATTGGCAGATCCGGGGTGGGGGGGTGAGGAAGCATGGGGGCATGACCTATCCCATTCTGGTACATGTATTTATTTTGCCCCTAAGAATCGTTTGAAGTAAGCAATGGCCCCTTCCCATTATGTGCTTGCTATTGCAGAGTGAACGATGAGATATATTTAGGAAATTGCTTTTTATCTCCGCCCCTGGTCGCGAGTTATTTTGCAAAAGAAATGTTACAGGCTCGGACTTCCATCCCTACCACCCCCCCGCTTCTGAGTTTTTTCAGCAGAATTTATCTAATCATCTTCCATAGCGCAAAATGGCCCCCCCTCCACTATTATGCACTGGATCCGCCCTGCTTCCCAGGATTTCTTGCTCCTGCTTGCACACGGTTGTGACATTTAGCATCTCTCAGGAGTGACCCACTTCTCACGTCTATGCAGTCAAAGTTTGACAGATTAATTCATACCTACTGTGTCGTTCAGAGTCGACTAATATATTGCTGAACTCTTCTTAGAAATTCTAACTGATCAGTTATTGTATAAAAGATTTTTAGAAAATTTACAATTACTTTGCTAAAAAGATGTGCAGTTCAAATTGGGATCTTTGTTTTAAGCCAGAGTTTTGTTAGTAAAATGAACCGCTGTTTAACGTTTCTATAGCAGACTTCATCACTGTTTGATTCTACTATAAGCAATTCAATTTAATTCGGTTTGATATCATTTTGAACAGTCTCAAAACTACGAATGCGCTGCAGTGTTGTTGCTGCAACGGCTGTCATTGTTGCTAGCATGTGGCTTGTACGGAGATTCAACGGCGAGGCCTTCCCGTGTTATGTCTGTCGGTTGAAGAGTGGTCAGTATTGTTCCCCGCGGTTGTTCAAATTTTAATTTATTGATATGTCTGTTTCGATGTGTATCTTCACAATTAGCTATTTATATGCACTATGGTCAGGACTCATTTCTGCCGCAAAACAACAGCCTGTTAATTATTAAAATCTTGGTGCCGTTTGATACATTGTATGTATGAACTGAAACTGTGAAGCGGCAGAATGAAGTAGTCTGCTATTGCCGAGTGTTTGCTAGTAGATACATCTAGCTAGGTTTAATTTTTCAAGCGTTTCAATGCTCGCTATTCTAGTTCATTAGGCACCCGAGCATTCTGTGCAGGGAATAGTCTGAAATACTTCGACCAAATAATTTCTAACAATTGTTGCGAATTGCTTTATTTTTATTACTCGTTTGACCCGTTGTTGAACCAGGCTGATTGACCTTATCGAAGGGTTACGCGTGACGTTTATTCTTTTGTTTATTATTTTCCTTTTGCGAGACACTGAGCATTTGATGAATAACTCTGGCGTGTGATGATAGATATTTATAAATGTATTTTATTTCGGAGCGTGTAAAGCAATGTTAACTTCTTTCGTGAAATTTGGTTATTACTGTACGTGCTAACAATGTTATCAATCGTATGCAGCGAATCAAAAACTATAATTTGTGCTCTACTTGCACAGCATATTTTGTCACTGCTGATTCGTTGGGATCAGTAATATATCTCATGCCCTAGAGCCTCTGACACTATCGCACATTTCACCCAGGGTTAATGCGAAATTGGCAGTTATCGAGTGACAAAACTTGCTAGTTTCAACAATTTACCGAGTCAATTCACACTGTGCACAGCAAGTGTGCATAGTGTGCACATTTTGTGCAAGTGTGCACATTTTGCGGTGACAGTCCCATCTGTTCTAAATGATTAGTGTCAACGCAAAATTTTGTGGCTTAGCTTCTCAGCAGCTCTTGTCGTGATAGTCCTATTCTATTTTTGCCACAAAACGTGTCACGTCTGCCAAATGAATTTCTAGTTGAGACTCATTATACGGATTAGTAGTAACCGTGGGGCTATTGGTAGTAACCGTGGGGCTATTGGTAGTAACCGTGGGGCTATTGGTAGTAACCGTGGGGCTATTGGTAGTAACCGTGGG
>JAQIWG010006144.1:0-13640 GCA_034695025.1 Chamaedrilus cognettii | reverse complement strand
AATTTTCTTTCTAGACCACTGTAGATTTGACACTAAGTAAGTCTTGTCCAATTTGTTATATTGTTTCGTTCTTTTTACCAAACAACCCCACTGTTTGACAGAAATTAAACCTAAATGTTTCATGTTTTAGCAGATTAATCAATGTTTCAGAGAAATTTTTTAATTTGTTTTGTGTTCAATGTTGTCTACTAGGCAAGGAAAATAAAAAGAGTTTTTGTAAATATAAATCAAAGAAAATAATAAAAAATATAATTAATTAGTAATATTAGTTAATTTATGAGAGAGGGTGCCGCGTGCGAAACTGGGAAATATGTAAATATCGCAAAAGCGCCCAGCGTTTTTTGTTTGGAATCGAAGGGGGTTTTCAGGGGCCCATCACCGAAGCTCTGCACAAGGGCCCCCAAAAATCTTGCTACGCCACTACATTGTGGACTAGGCCGAGGCAATGTAGGTCTAGGCTGTAACGTTTGAAAGCCTCTTGTTTGTCCTACTTTAAAGCATCGTTAATTACGACGATTTCACATGATTTATTAATTACGTAATTTATTAACTACTACCAGTGAATATTATGACATAGCGCCACATATATGCAAGTAGTGCATATGTGTAATAGGCTAATATCGGCTAGAGGATAATGCTTCCCTCCGGTAGATATGAAGTGGACTACAATGACCCCTGAGTCTCTACACAACAGTAACCACGCAACTACACACGCAGTCCGCAATCGGTAGACGACTGCGCGTTACATCGTGCATGCACGTGCTCTAGCCTACTCCCGCCTCCCGCGGCGACTATAGTGCGCGCTGCTATTGCCCTATAGGCCTACAGCATAGACAGTATATCCCTAGCATACATGGCACATAGGTTGTCGCGAAAAAACATGCGTCAATGCCATGCAGACTGAAGCTCAAATGCTCAATTTCTTTGATCTGAAGTGTGTGCAATCTTGCAGTCTTGCAATCTTGATGACAAAGGTCAAAAAGAAGCTAGCTGGCTGGTTTGCCAGGGGGGGCCAAGGCAAGTCCCAGTGGCGACTATGCTAAGCTGAAATTACGAGGTGGCAAGATTCATAATACGGGCAGCAGCGTCAAAGCTGGCGACCGAGAGTAAAACGTTCTTTAAAGTAACACGACATTCGCCTAGTTGGAATGAATACGTTTCTATCACGTAGGCACACAAGTGGGTATCATTCTATTCTCGCAAGTGTTACCACACGGCGTGGTTTCGGTCTACGTCATCATTTTTTCGCATTTTCATCGCAAGAAAAGTGAGGTGGCAAAAACTCTCAAATGGAGCGCTGATACGCTGATGCTGATACAAAATTGTGTAGGCTGCTGTATATTGGTCCATTTTTCGCACAGCTACTGCAGACCAGCGCCTCCTAGCAAAGCCTAACACTTCAAAACATTGTGCACTAGGGAGGCCAGCCGCTAAACTGTGGAGGCCAAAACCACCAGAAAACACACTTTCCCATCGGGTCTACATTTCTTATGTCATTTTTGCTTTTTTTTGCTCGTTAACCGTTGGTTTTTTGTGTTCCTGCCTTAGTGGCAAATAAAGAGACTAATATGTCACGTTAACACTACATGTCGTCTAGTCAGAGCAAAAAAGTTCCAACTCAAAAATCTTCAGTTTTAGGTTTACAGTGCATATTAGAATGTTTATCAACTATCTTTAGTTCAAAAATATTCCAAATGATGTACCAATGCCTATTATTGAGTTTTAGAGAATCATTTTGTTCCAACTGCAGAGATTTTATAATATCTGAGAACAAAATAATGTCAAGTGTAGTTGGTATAATTTTGCGTTGATTTTTGAGTTGGAACTTTTTTGCTCTGACTAGACGATGTAGGCCTACAGTTTGGTGAAACCATTCAACATATATTTTGGGGGAGGCCATTGGGGAATTATGAAATCAGATCTTCAATTGGGGACGCCTGGCCTCATTTAAGATCCGTGTACAATCGCCACTGCCTGCACCAAAATGAAGCTCAGGCTAGGCGCAGCCAGATCACTGATATCAACAGAGCTATTACAACAGCAGAGATCGTCACGAATTTACCAAGTTCAACATTAGGCCATGTTGTATTGACAATGGCCCAGCCTAGCCTAGCCCAGCCTATACTGCTCTGAATAGCACTAGTGATGGTCCATGGATGTGTGTTACGCCTAGCAGAGACGGTTCTACGTTGGGGGATGAGAGGGGATGCACCCCCGCCCCCACGAATGCGGCGTTAAGTTTGGTGTTAAGTAAAGGTACATGTACAATGTACATGTAGGTGTGTGTATGCGTAAAATTTGTTGTATTTCTGTCAGCACCCCCCCCCCTCGTAAGTCGTAAGTTAAGGTCGCAAATTTTGAATTGAAGAAAACAAATATTCGGCTGGTGCAATTTGTCACACCCCCTTGCCCCTCAGCAACAATTTCTAGAATCGCCCCTATAGCCTAGCTGGCCCTATGTATGCTTTTTAATGGCTCTAACCGCGATATTAATCCACAGTAGTTGCAATCGAGATTTGTTAACAAAATACATTATTTTACTAGAAATTAAGTATTATCGGATATACATCATTGTTATTACACGAGAATACAACAGCCTACATTAGGTTACTGTAGAACGCTGCTCCACAGCCGGATATTAACGAATTATTGTCGGCCTTACGTAACAGTTTCTGTTTTAAGTTGAAGCGATAACGTCGACTAGGCTTCACCTAAAGGTTCAAACCGAGCGACAGACGGTAGGCGCATGTATGCATGCATACACGTAGTGTAGGCTTTATTACGTTAAATATAGACTATACACGTATGTACTATAGGTCTTTGAGATTATTTATCACCTCATCACGTATTACATAACTAGACCACATGTACATGTACGAGCTCAGAGGTGAGGGGGGGGGGGGGAGCGTTCATTCCTCTCTGTTCACCTCATTCTATAGTGATTACAATGATCAGGTCGCCAACGCGGTAACCATCATGTACATGTAGATGCATTATATAAGTTGCATTGTAAGCCTACATGCATGCGGGGCTCTGCTGGGGAGGGGGTCTGCTAGACGGGGCTCTGTTTGGCGGGGCTCTGTTGGAAGGGGCTCTGTGGGCGGAGGTTTGCTGGACGCGGGGCTCTTCTGAACGGGGCTCTGTGAGAAGGACTTCAGCTAGGTGGGACTCTGTTGGGCGGGTGTCCGTTGATGGGCAAAACTCTGTTAATTGGGGCTGAGCTCTGTTGGGTAGGGCTCTGTCGAAAAGGGCTCTGTTGGAAGGGGCTCTGTTGGGTGGGGATCTGTTGGAAGGGGCTTTGTTGGAAGGGGTTCTGTTGGAAGGGGCTCTGTTGGGCTAAGCTCTGTTGGAAGGCTTTGTTGGGTGGTGCTCTCTGTGGTCAGTGCTTCAGCCGGGCGACGCTCTTCCGGGCAGGGATCCCTATAAGTTAACCCGTACGGACAGAGCCTCGCGATGGCCCGCCCGAGCAGCGCGCGCAGGACGCTCGGCGGCACAACGGTCCGGTGGCTCTCCCTCTCCCCCGCTGGGTCGGCGTTCGCCCAGCGTTCGTAGACGTGCCCGCGCAATTGCGCGATGGCGACGAAGTGGCCCCCGAGGGGGTGTGTAGCTGGGGCGCAGCTAGATCAGGGCGGCGGCTTCTTGATCTGATAGTATTCGTCGTCCTCATTATGGTTGAGGACGGCATCGACCTGTTCGCCCCCTCGACTCTTGCTGGGATGACAGCTTCCAGTCGAGCGTGACGTCACGCAGCATCGCGAACTGACCCGCATATTCCACAAACCTCCCCGCGCACCACTTCTCCGTTCCACGTGCCCACTGCACGAACGCGCTGCAGCTGTGGTATCTACTCGTGTTCGGTGTCCGAGTGTGCACCTTATTGTTCTCGACGAACGAATGGTATGCACGTATGGCGGGCCAGTCCGTGTTGGCTTCCCGAGCGAGCTCCGCTTCAAATAGAGCGATCAGCGAGAGCAAGCAACCTGTTGTGCACATCCGTATCACGAGGCAGGCCGCTGTGAGCAGCACTGTGCCGCGCTGCGGTCGGCGCCGCGGGAGGCAGTCAAAGCGGGCAGCGTGCCGAGCCTTGACCGCCGTGCGACACATGCCTAACGAAGGACCTCAAAGGGCGCCGTAAATTCGGCCGACTGTCTCGAAAGATTCCAAATAATTATTGTTGCCACCAGCAGCAGCAAATGTCCTATATTTCCTGGATAAGTCCACTCGGTGGTCGTTGTGAAATAACTGAATCGGTTAAAGACAGGCTTTGCTTATAAACACAGTGCCGATTTGAGAATTGTACAGCTATAGAGTTGAAACGAATTGACTGATAATTATAGGGCCTATATTACAGGCCTTTCATTGCTTTGCTTTGCTCTCTTGCTTTGCTCTCTGTCGCTCTTGACTACGAATGGCCTTTTCCTATTATTGTTGAGATACAATGTCATGTTGTTTTTACCAAAAAACATGTAATTGACATAAAGCATAGGCCTGGCTTAGATACGCCCCATGAGGAACCATAACAGTTGTGATGGGGTCTTTTAATGTGATAGCAGTATGCTAAAGCTGTATGGCCTATTAGGCCCTGTTGTTTTAACCATTGTCTTATTATAGCCTATAGTCGGCATTATTGCAAATCGTTACTTCGCCTATCATGATAGTTTGTAGAATTTCTTGTTCAATTACCAATGTAGCCTACTTGCCTCAGTAAATTTTCGATTACCAATGTAACCTACTTGCAAATCTTCGAAGCAAATTTCATTGTGCAAATTACATCTACATCTATGCATGTAGATCTAATAATTATTAATTACCCATATGTATGTTACAGAGGAAAATGACATCACGAGGCGTCACCGATAGTGCCGCCTCTCCGCAACACACTATCTCCTTCCACGCAGTGACCGGCCCAAATGTTTCTCGGAGTCCCGACCCTGCTGTAGCTATCCGCCACACGGGCAAGACCTGTCGAGCCTACGTGTTCTCCCAGCGCCCCATCAGGCTCGGTGAAAAGTTCACCGTCAAATTATTCAGCGAATTCGAGCGCAAAAACGCAAACTTTCTGCCCGGACTGACGTTCGGGATGACGTCATGCGATCCGGGGGACATCAATGCGCAGGAGCTGCCGGAGGACGCGGACAATTTGGTGGACCGGAAGGAGTATTGGGTGGTGCGGAAGGATATTGTTAGGGACCCGGCGGTTAACAGCGAGTTGACTTTCTACGCGAGTGACACCGGTTTGTGATTGGTCTACATATACTGTAATACATTATACATTACATGCTAAGAAAAGCAAAATAAAATAAGTCATTATCGTCATCATTTTCTTTGACGTCCACTTTTCCGTGCTAGCATAGATTGGACGTGGTGGTCGGTGCATAACTTGCATTCTATTGTGCATAGCATGAACATTGTATGCTAGGGACCAGGGGCCTGTTACTCTTAGACAAATTGTAGCCTTAAGAAGTTCTTAAGAAAATCTTGCGCAAATTTGTGTCTTAGTTATTTTAAACTCCGTACCGCCACGGCGCTACTCGCAATAAACCGAATGATGACGTCACGGTGGTCGGCGGTTGAATTTTATTTTTTTCAATAAGGATTAAACTTAGGCTTAAAGTTACGGAAACTTTGAGAAACAGGCCCCAGGCTAACAGTCATTGTCATAAAATAAATTGTCATGCTTGTTTGTTGTCAGGAGAGATTCTGTTACTGGGGGGGCACGGACAGACCCCCGCCACATTGTTCTACATCGACAAGTCAGTCCCCATGTGGGCTTTCTTCGATCTGTTTGGCTGCGTGAACAAAATCCAAATCGGAGGTAGATTTCACTGCTCTTTGATTTTTCTAACCGACTTCGTTGTAAATATCTGCATCTTCTTCGTGTGAGTTCATAATGAGTCGTGATTTATGTATTTTGTGATGATGTCATCATGTGATTCAATTTAAGTTAACTGTCGACATTCTGGTAATAACTAATCAAATACTCCTTTTTCAATCTGCGTCCGATCCATAGCGTCACACGACGAATCTAATTCGTATTTCGATTCAGGTTCTCATGCAATTAACAACTTAGCACTCCTTTCATTTACAGCAACGCTATTCTCAAACGTCTCTGTTCGCAGGCGTGTCTCCCCATGTTACTGCTAGCAAGACCGGACTTCATACCCAGTCCTCCTCGCCAGCGTTAATCTCTCCTTCGCCGGGCCGTCGGCCCCCCTCAAACCCTCCTCCCCCTCCCTCAAGCCCTTCTCCTCCTTCCTCAGGCCCTACTGCCCCTCCCTCAGGCCGAATTCCCCTTCCCTCCTCGCCCTCAGAACGCCCCCAGCGCGCCCTCTCCCACCCCTCTCTCTCCGACTTCGCCCGCCAACTGGAGATGGCTGTATCCATGCGGCAGTCTGCGGCCTCACCCCACGCCGGAACACCCCATGTGAACACAGCCGTGTTGACGCCCCGTGTTAACGCGCCCTTGGCAGTGTCGCCGGTAGGGGAACGCGCCCATTCGGCCACGGATCGGAACAGCGCTGACGTCATCAAGTTGCGGCGGCCTGCCCCACCGCCTCCTATTCCGCCGCGCAGGGAAAGCCTTGCAAACAATGTGCCTGAGGCCAGCCACAGAGCGCACTCAAGGCCGAATGCAGGGAATAGGAAAGCGGACGTGGGTGGCAAGACGGGTGATTTAGACAGCACCGGATCGAGAGCGAGAACAGCGAAGAAAGATAGCGCAGGGGGTAAAGACGAAGCAGCTAATGGTGCGAGCGAATGTGTGATATGTCTGGATAGAGCGGCGAGCTGCGTGCTCTACATGTGTGGACACATGTGCGCTTGTTATGAATGCGCGAAGGAGATGCAAGCTAAACGCAAGGACCCCACGTGTCCGCTATGTCGTGAGCCGATCAAAGACGTCATTCGCGTCTATCGGACTTGATTGGGATTTAATTGTCTGATTTAACAAAACTATTCTTTGTGTTGTTCAAACTGCTTTTTGGGCTGCAGTGCAACATTGTTATTCAATAACTGTAAAACATGAAATTTTTGCTGCATGTTATTTTCACGCGTTTGCTCGCAGAAATTTACCTACACTGAATTTCCGCCTTTTGAGGACTGCCCATTGTATACAGCTTCTGCAGCTTTATTTCCGCGCATGTCATTTTTGTGAGTTTCACCTATAAGCAAAATTCGCCGCCAAAATGACTTGCACGCGAAAATTTCACGTTTTACAGTAATTCGCCGATTTGACCAAGCCGTTGCTTTTGTTGTTCTAGCTTCGTGGGCTGCAATGCAACATTGTTGTTCAATTATCTGCAGTTACTCGTGTTGGCCTATGCTTCATATTCCATGGTTGCCAGTCTTTCAGATTTGTCACGGTCAAGATTGTGAGCGTTGCAGAAGTGCATTTAATGAAATGTGACTGAGGAACGACTCCTCTATGGTGGGCGCGATTAGCAGTGTTATGTTTCATGTCCTCATCAGAAATGTCATCATAGCTTTGCTCTCCATTTGGATTTGTATTCAATGAAGTATGATTGAAAGAATATGACATTAGGCCTAACGAATTTTTTTTCATTTTATTTGCATGCTGTAATAAAAGAAATAGATTGCAATAAAAGTGAAAGAAGACAGGTTCAGTATCATTATTTTGGGGAGGAAATGCGCATTTCCCCGAAAAAATCCGATTTTTTATCTTATTTATGGAAAACTTAAACTTTTCAGATTTTGGACTATGTGCCCTTTTGAAAAAATGGTCGTTTTTAACTGCATTTTTTGATCAGAAAATGCTCTTTTTAAAGGGCATTTTGGTGCTTTTCTCAAAAAGGTTGTGGCAACACTGATACACAATCAGTGATACCATTGCTGCGGATATATATCAGAAGATTTAGAGATATTCCAACTCTTTAGGGATCTAATTTTTAACACAATCCCCAATATATCTGGGGTTATGTTGATAAAATGGCCAATTTTGTAATGGGAGCTAGTGATATATTGTCAAAAAATGCAATCTATGGATTTTTTTTGTGAGATACCCAGAATCCAGGGATATTCTGTTTTGACCTAATGGTACACTGTACACAATACAACCACAAAACTACAAGAATACAACTTATACAAGCGCAGTGCGTGTGATGTTGCGTGGCTTGGCGTCGATGGCGGACAGCGAGGGACTGCGACGGGCCCTGCAGGGGATCCTCGAGCGCGTAAGGGCGGCCGGCGAGGCGCGACCCCCGGTACGTCAGCCCCTCGAGGGCAACTTAGTAGATGTATCAAATAAAATGAGAGTGTGAATCCAGCGATGTCAAGGACAACTTTTAATGGTTTTGATCGATCAGCTGATTATTGATGATCGGCTACCGTATCTTTCTTGAAACATAAAGTATGAAGTTTTGTTAGTAATAAAATTGAATACCGGTAAAACCTAATTGATTTACACAAATTGATATCACATGAATAACATGTAAAACTGATAAATTTAATTACACGTTCACAAAATGTACCGTATCTGTGAATAAATAGGCAGGCCTACAGTGTATGTTATCACGAATTAATGTAGTCCTATAACCATCGCAGGACGCGTGTTTTAGCATATATTAACTATTATTTGAATGACATCCGAATGCTATTGAACGCTGTTGCAGGAACTGAGTAAGACGGAGCCTCGCTTGGTGGCAGTAAGCAAAACCAAGCCGGCCTGCGTGATCGTCCAACTGTACCAGCACGGACAACGGCACTTCGGCGAAAACTATGTGAGTTAGAGATTGCATAATAGATATTTTTGTTCACATTGGGCCTATATTCTCATACAACCTTTTATATTTTTGAGTGATATATTTAATTTTTAAAATGGTTTTTGGAGTGATATTGATATCGCATCAGAGTTTCGTGAATCAAAAATATTTTTGTAATGTGCATTTAAGGTTGGTATGTGTGAACATACTATATCTGGACTATGCGCATCTTGACTGCGAAACTGTTGACATGAAATTAATGTTTTAAATTTACTTATAATATTGATTTTACCCGGTTTATTTATATAGCATTTGAGCGATGTTATGGAGCAGTTCATACCGATACATACGATACATACGATACATACCGATACATACCGATACATACCGATACATACCGATACATACCGATACATACCGATACATACCGATACATACCGATTCATACAGTTTGTAGCGCTTGTTGCTGGCATAATAATCGAATTTTGTTGCATATTTTTTTCAGGTTCAGGAGCTGGAGCAAAAAGGTCAAGATAAAAGTGTAGGTCTTCTCAGCTGCAGTTACTATGAGCTCCAATTTCCAATGCTCAATTGGCTATTCGTCTGGTAGTAATCAGTGTTTCTATCGGATCATATTTATTTTGATAGTCTATTCTCTTTTTTCGTGTGTCTTTCTGTCGTATGGCACTCAATTTCCAAGTCGCAGAATCGTGTTTGATGATACAAACTGAAATGATGGTATATCGGTATTTTTGGTAATGATGTTATAATGATGTTATTTTTGATTTTGTTACTGATTGCATTGTATTTTTTCTGTTCAGATTTTGGAAGGCTGCGCGGATATAAAGTGGCACTTTATCGGTCACCTGCAGAGGAACAAGATCAACAAAATTATAGGCTTGTAGCATACAGTTTGTCTTGCAAAAAACATTCTAGTCATAAATTTTAAAGTAATCTTTTAACAGCTTTTTACGGCGTGCGCTGATAGGCGAACGCTGTATTGTTTCGGCCCGGTACCTTTATTTTATTTTTTATTTATTCCAATTTCTTAATATTGATGTTGTATAAATGACCATATTAATTTAATTTTTGTATCTGTTTTAATATCACTAATTCATTCTCATTTCTGTGTTTCTTTTTATTTAATTTTTATTTATCCTTTAATTTTTAGCTGTTATCAGATTGATACTATATTATTTGAACAATGATTCTAGTCAAGTACAGTGTCGTAGATTTCATGATAGCGTCATAACGACAGAATATTTTTGAATTTTCTACACATACGGAAAGATGCTACTATTCGGCCAGAGGGTCCAGAGGACCAGGGTTCAAGTCCCCGCGCCGCAACTATGAAATGCGTTACAAGGATGTTAAACACACAAGTGTTGCTAGCTGATAATTATCGTCTAGGGAATTTTTTTATTCTGGTTGGCGCCAGGAAGGGCATCCGGACATAAAAACCCAGCTCCTGCAGTCCTCATCAGGGCGCAGGCGTCAAAACCTGCTTGAAAACATGATCATTAAAAGATTAGATGACAAAAAATGCGGTTAGTTAGGTCCAATGTAAAACATATCGTACGTTGACAAAATTGGACTCAGGAATAAATTTGTAAAACGTGAAAAGTTATTCTTGAGTTATACACCTGTTTGCAGATATCCCTGGTCTGTATCTGGTTGAGACGGTGGACAGTGTGAAGCTTGCCTCGGCGCTCAACGCCGCCTGGAGCAAGCTGCAGAAACCACACCCACTCAGGGTCATGGTGCAAGTGAATACCAGCGATGAAGAAAGTAAGATTATATATGTACATGTGTGTGTGCCGGTATGTAGGCTATAGATGTCTATGTTTTCTATTACTATTATGTTCTATACGGTCGTATTAAAAAAAAAAAAAAAATTCAAGAATAATATTTACAATTGCACAACGAAATAATCCTAAATCCAAATAAAATAAAGATGTCCAAAATCCTGGAGTCCAAACTCCTAATGCTATTGTTTGCATTACGTGGCCTTCAAGTTTTTTGACACACTGCAGGTCCAAAACATGATTGCAAAAAATAAATAATAGTAATTTATTTGTCATAATTATTATAGTTGTATTTTTCGCATATGGTTTTTTTAGGGCTGCATGTTATATTAGTAAATGAGAGAGAATTGTACACGGTCGTTCAAAGACCCGTTTTCTTACATTTATGTATCAGCCATTTAGTAAAGCATGTTAATGTACAATCTATATGTTAAATTACCTGTATATATGATGAGATTGCATTAATAAAGTTTTAAGAGCTTTATCAAAAAATGAAGGAGTTTGTTTATGTTGCAACAAAATTGGCTTTCCTTTAATGGTGCTGATCAATTTTGCAATTCTTAGCCGAATAAAGTTTTGTGACAATTTTATATTCCATTTTATCATTTCATGTAAATGCGATGGAATGTACTTCAGAATTTATATATTTGTTTGTCTGTCCGCAGACAAGCATGGCTGTGAGCCTGAAGAAGCTGTCCTGGTGGTGTCGCATGTCCTTGGTTCGTGTCCCAGTCTACAGTTCACAGGGCTCATGACCATCGGAGCCCTCGATCACGACCTTACAAAGGGACCCAACCCAGACTTTCAGGTATTGTATCCCATCCTGCCGAATCAATTCTTTGTACTCTCTGTAAGGACCGTCCTATTTTATTTTAAAGATCAATTGTTTGTATGAACGCCAGTCATACATGATGCGCGTCCAAAATAAAAAATGGAAGTCGCTTCATTATTGCAATATTTGACTAATTAATTAGCGATCCGAAACGAGTCAAATAGCATCGCAACAGTTGACAAATAAATTTATGATTCCTGGCCGCACGCTTACGATCCGTTTTGGCTATATATTTCAGCAATAAAATCTCTTCTGTTCTAATAATAATAGTCATAGCAATAGTGAGTTTGGAGTCCGTTTCTGCATCGACTGACGTCATTGGGGATCTATGTATGCGTGACATCGCGTGTACATCAAATTTAGTTCCACTTTGATTTGTATTTTCTGCAGGTGTTGGTCCGGTGTAAGGAAGAAGTCTGTGAAAAGTTGAAACTTGATTCTGCGTCAGTTGAGCTCAGCATGGGCATGTCATCAGACTTTGAACACGCGGTGCGTTTAGTGTTTCTGCCCCAGCAGTCAATTTCGTTGACTTATTTGACTTATTTTTTTGGTGAAGTAGTGTCTGGTCTGTATGTTAATTAAGATTGGCGTATGGATTATGTTGCGTATGGCTCCGATTGTGCTTATTTTGTTTATCTTTATAATCAGGTTTTGGCGCGATTCAGGGTTTACCAAGAGTTTTTTAGCGAGTTTCTGTGCAAAAATTTCACCACTGCAACTCTGAACTGCATTTAGATTTACAATTGAGCGAAAAAATTGAACGAATCAAATCGATATCAATCAATCAATAAAAAATAAAAAAATTGTGTTCAAATAGTAAAATTTGAATAAAAAGATATGACTATAGCTTTTAGCTATTAGCCATTTAGCTAGGCCTGTGCGATGAATACCAATCTTGCAAATAACCAAGATGAAGATAAACACTCGCTAATAGTAATGTTTAGCATGAAGTTGTTTGTAGCGACAAATCTATTTTGTTTTCTTTTCAGATCGCATGCGGCAGCACCAACGTACGGGTCGGGAGTATTATTTTTGGGGCTCGCGACTACGCTCACACTTCATCAAGTGGCGATACGCCGTCATCCGCTGCTTCAGTGACCGCCGCTGTGGCGGGCACGCCGAACAAAACACTCAGCGAACTGAGCTAGGAATGTGAAAGATTTTCCCCTGAAACCGTACTGAGTTTTGAGTAATGACGGGGCATATATATGTTCAGTATTGTTTCAACTGTTATTGATACACAGTTTGAGCTTCTATACGCTGCAAAACATGAAATTTTGGCATGCATGTAATTTAGGAGAACTTTCCGAATCGATGAAACTCGCATAAATTTCATACGCGAGAATAAAGCTGCAGAAGCAATATAATGTGATAGACAACTAGCTATATATAATTGAGCGCGACAAATAAGTGCAGCCAGATTTCTGAGATGCAAAACCGCGAAAATAACATGCAGCAAAAATATTTGGTTCTCCAGTAGTCTGAAATGAAGATTACAGGATTATAGCCTAACCCCTAGTACGTTTTGTGCTGAAAAATTGATGAAAATCAATGAAAGTAACGCTTACGGATGCATTTTAAATAAATGGTAGACTAGGGGTTAAAGAAAAATATATTTACTATTATTTACTTTGTGTGAGCAATCGGAGCATGTCTGCATTGCAAATCGGTGGGTTTTGAAGATCTTGTCACAAAGGAAGGTATGAAACGCAAGAGGTGGTGGAAATGCCGCATCGTCGTTTAACTTCAATGCTGTATTTGACCTTTGTTTGTCGTTACTCTGTGGATGCCTGAAAGATAAAACGACGCTAAATGATGTGTTTTATTGGTAGAATCAGTGAATCGGACACTTTGGATGAGTTTGCAACATGTTCATATTTTGGCGATTAACCCCAATGTCAAATGATGAAGGTACTTTGTATGTATATATTTACATATATTTTTGCTTGTATTTTACTCGTTTTACTCGTTACCCCTTGGATGGTTCAGTATGGGCAAACCCAAACCAACGGCGTACTTGAGACAGCTATTGGCGCTTATTTAAATCCTATAGTTAACTCGGGTAGTTTTTCAACGTTTTTTTGAAGGATTTTAGAAATAATAACAAAAAAGTTATTAAATTTGCTGTCAACATAATGACATTTGGAGCGTAGACAATTTCGTGTGGAATTTGGTTAACTAAACGACTAAATTGTCATTGATTGTAGTATCATTGATTGTAGTATCATTGATTGTAGTATCATTGATTGTAGTATCATTGATTGTAGTATCATTGATTGTAGTATC
>JAQIWG010006143.1:0-13641 GCA_034695025.1 Chamaedrilus cognettii | reverse complement strand
ATCTGGCACGGGGTTAGCAGCTAGTGACACTTGTGTGTTTAACAGCCTTGCTGAAGGGCCTGTAACGCATGATTTCATAGTTGCAGGCGCGGGGCTTGGTCCCTGGTCCTCTGGACTCAAAGTCCGACGCCTTAACCACTACACCACAGTGCCTCGCTTCAGTGGATGAATTGCGTTCATCCATCTTCTTTAACTCTATCTTTTTTTTAACTGCGGTTTACATCATAATTTAAATCTGCTTTTTGAATAATTGTATTGTAATTGTGCTGTATTGTGCCTTGTACTGGTTGCGACTATTTGATTGGATGGGATATCGATGTCAGGCTATAATAGCTTCTTGTTTTGATTGTTTTTTTCTGTGGCTTAATCCAACGATTAAAATTCATCAATAAATATTTCTTTAGTGTGTACTGTGTTGCGAGGAGAATGTGTGTACACCATGTTTGCTGCGTAGTTGTTGTAATAGTCCTTAATAGTCGTACACTGACTGACTCCAAGTCTCTGCTCTGTGCACTGGCTGACCCTGAGTCTCTGCTCTCTGTGCACTGACTGACCCCAAGTCTCTGCTCCCTGTGCACTGACTAACCTCAAGTCTCTGCTCTCTGTGCACTGACTGACCCCAAGTCTCTGCTCCCTGTGCACTGACTAACCTCAAGTCTCTGCTCTCTGTGCACTGACTGACCTCAAGTCTCTCCTCTCTGTGTGCTGACTGACCCCAAGTCTCTGCTCTCTCTGCACTGACCCAAGTCTCTGCTCCCTGTGCAGGTCCCGAGGACCCTCCCAGCACTCGCGTACGCCGTCAGGAAGAGAGTTCCCTGCGCCTACGACCCTACCCAACTAACGCTTGAGGTATGATCAAACAACCAAACAATAAGATTTACTTACCTTCATCCTGTTCCGGATTTCAATAGATATGCAAAATTTGATTTTAAGGCTAGCCAAAGCAGTTCGCGATATCACTGATGCATATTATAAAATTATTGGGCTGAGAAATGTGGTATGCAATACTATCATAGCCTACAAGGCATGTTTTAGTGCGCGGTTGATGACAATTTGTGCGGTTATGATTCTGACATTTAACATTACGCTTATAGGAAATGTGGCCAAAGCGTGTAGTGTAAGGAGAAATGTGCTGTTGTAACGTTGTCTTGAAATGTGCGTGATCGTTTATGAATGTCGAACTTTATGCGATTTGGGCTGGGTTTTTCCATCGAGTGTTAAAATTTAATCCGAGGTCATGACGTCATCGCACCCAATGAGCGCGCTGAAAGCTTGATCTGTGGTTAATTTAAGCATGCGTGATTGATTATTCAGATATTGATCTCGGATTTAAATTTTAACACTTGATGGATAAACCCTGCGTTTAAATAGCTTATAGATTGTTTTCGGTTTAATCATTTTGAAGTCATTCAACATTGCGAACATGGCATAAGACGGAAACGTCTTCTTATTGTCTGCTATTTAGACACCCTTCCACAGAGCAGTGGAATTTATAGAAGATATGGTCTTAGCCTGACTATCACAGCAGCTGCACAGCAATCATCCATGGTGTAAATATTAAAATAGATGGGAATGTTCTACGACTCATTTGAGAATAGAAAATTTCTTAAACGTGTGAAGATGCATTGCAACTCGAAAATCACAATGGTAGTTTTTCTCATGGAAACTGGGTCGCTAAGCTTGCCAGTAAATCTGCAGCTCAAGGGTTGTGATTTAAAACTGACTATTTATTTAGTTAGTAGCTTGTTCCGTGAGCGATGATTTTCTGTCTATTATTTTGTAGTTTAGTACAAAGATTACAGTCCGGTTCTGTGCAAGGGAGCCCGCACAGAATCGCTCCCCCTTCTTTAGTCGCCTTTTACGACTCGTCAGGGGAGCTCTGGGCTGCAAAGCAGTTCTTTGTTCCCCAGCCTGCACGTCTGTGAGCAATGAGTCTGCTGTATTGTCAAGGTTGCAGTGACCGCAATCTGATCAATGAGAGAGCAGTTCTGTAAATTTTTGTGAGCGTTGAGTCAGTGTATGGTTCTTTTGGGTTGAAGACAGGGTCACAGTGACCGCGATGCATGTGACTGGGCAGTGAGGGGTCATAGATCCGTGATGTTCTGTGAGTGTCTAGCCAGTCTATGGTTCTGTTAGGTTGGAGACAAGGTCACGGTGACCGCGATGCACGTGACCGGCCAATGGGAGGGCGTGCGAGACAAGACGGGAACTCAGGGATTCTTCCCCTTCACTCACATTCAGTTCGCCGACGACAACGACGCCCAACCCACCGAGGAGGTCTAGGGGTGTGAGGGCGAGGGTGGATGTTGAGAATGTGAGGGGGTGAGAGCCTTGGAGTTAAGGGGGGGGGGGTGAAAGGCTTGGGATGTAAGGGAGGGGGTGATGAGAGTGCAGGGGGTGGGGGGCCTTGGAGAGTGAAGGGGGGTTGGGGGGCCTGGAGTGTGAGTGCGGAGAGGTATATGCTGGAGAGAGGGGGTGACCTTGAAGTGTGAGGGGGGAGGGTAGCCTAGGAGTGCTAGGGGGTGTATGGCCTGAGAGTGTGAAGTGAGTAAGAGTGTAAAACGGGGTGGACGACCTAGGTGTGCGAGGGGGGGGTGAAAGCGCCTGGGGTGTGGAGGGCTTTGGGATGTGAGGGAGCGCCTGAAGAGGACAAGCGCTGCTGGAGAGTGTGGTAGAAGGCTGCATTGGAGGGCAGCTGGTTATAGCTCTGGGCAGAGATTGAGACAAGAAGGACAAGGAGTGTCAAATATAGTCGGTAATGTGTGAGCGATGCAGACCTGATGGGTGCAGCAGATGTGAGCGTATGCTGCGAGCATTGAGCGAGTGAGGCTGTAAATATGCAAGTGCAGTGCAGTGACGAGGTCTACCCCTGTCCATCAAAGATTTACTATCCTGTCAGTTCTCATGTGATTTTTATTGTCCTTCGATTGTACAATGTGAATCGATCGATGATAGTTTCTGTGTATGATGGCTATGATGTTATGATGCTGCGGTTGTGCTATATGGGGCAGAATTGTGCCACGTGGGCAGAGTTGTGCCACGTGGGCAGAATTGTGCCACATTGGGCAGAATTGTGCCACATGGGCAGAGTTGTGCCACTTTGGGCAGAGTTGCGCCACATGGGCAGAGTTGTTCCACATTGGGCAGAGTTGTGCCACATTGGGCAGAGTTGTGCCACATTGGGTAGAGTTGTGCCACGTGGACAGAGTTGTGCCACGTGGACAGAGTTGTGCCATGTTTGACAGAGTTGTGCCACATGGGGCAGAGTTGTGCCACGTGGATAGAGTTGTGCCATGTGAGCAGAGTTGTGCCACGTGGGCAAAGTTGAGTTGAATCCATTTTTCTTTGGAAACTCTGTGAGACTAAACATTGCAGGATGAAACCATATTAGCATTTTCATATAAATTTGTATATTGACTATAAATAGTGATTGTCAATAGACGTTAATCGGATTTTATTTATATCGATGTTAACTGCACGTTTCTAAGTCTGCACCTTTGTACGCACGTGTCTGCGTATTTGGGGGTCTGCTTGTCCGTGCGCCTGCCTCTATCTACATATTTGTGAGACTGGATGTTTGTGGGCGTGTGTCTACAGGTTAGTGTGTCTGCATGTTTGTGAGCCTGCATCTTTGTGTGCCTGCCTCTCTCCGAATGTTTGCGAATAGTCTGCATGGTCTCTTCTCAAGGAAACGATATTAGTCTACATTTAGCGTGGCGTGTCAAAGAGTGCTTGTGATCAGGAATGACCTGCGACCTTGGTGTGCTAAGTGTATATGCGATCCAATGCAATTTGACCGGCGTGATTTTTATGGGTCGTCGCTGGTTGTAGTTCTATCCTATAATGTACGGCAGAAGTTTGTGCGTTTGTCTTGGACCTAAAATAAAAAATAATAAAAACTAAAATAATAACGATTATATAATAATAAATATAATAAAAACTTTCCAACGTTTAACTCACAAAATGTGCCTCAGTTCGTTTTGCCAGACTAATCCAGATGAACATGACTGTTTTCAGCTAGCCACGTCCCACCCCTCCCAAGATATGAGTTAATTAAGTTCTATTAAGAAAGATAAAATCTGAGTTTAAATTTTGGGCAGAGCCGGGTATTAAAGCTGGTATCGTATTTTTGCACGGTCTCAACTCTCAAAGTTGCATGAAAAAGTGTTGAATATGTGAACACTGATTTTCGAAATTGGGCACGGATTGACTGACAGTATTTTGATCTGCGTGGCAATGAAAGTTTGTTTGATGTTGTGCTGAGAATTGGAAGATCTGATAAATGGTCTGTTATACATGATAAGAAATCTGTTGCGTGACGCTTTGAAACTTCAATGCGATTAGAAGCGCGTAAGCGCTACAGATAAGTGACGCTTTTAAGAAGTATTATGCGGTACAGGATATTTGAGATAGGGTGATTATTTAGAGTGTGTCGACGTCGTTTTTGGATTTGCATTGTATATCAGTGTAATGTCTGAGCTTTTACACGATATCAAAATAAGCAATTGTTTCCATCATTTAATTTTATTGTACCAATCCGCATTTCTTGGATTATGTCAAACTCTGAAAGTTGGGATTTCTGCAAAAAAGTAATGAATTTTTTTTCGTATCGTGTAGGACAGAAATGTGCTTATTGGGGTTATTGACCTTTATACCCGCCCCTGCTGCCACCATTGGGCAGGAATAAGCGTTGTGACCGAGTGATCTAAGTCGTTGGTTGCGGATTATGTGTGCGGCAATTGTCCACTCGAATCCCGTCAGCAGCAAAGATCTACAGTCACTTCGTGCAACCTTTGGCAAGGGTGGTTTAAATTCGTCAGCCGCAAGTGTTCCTACGACGCCCACCAGTCTACGGTGGAACCACCACCAGCGACCACCAGCTGGTGCAATGGGGCATCACCTTTTCCCCGCAAGGGGCTCCTCCGCAAGGGGCTATAACAACAACAACATTCACCTTTATTAGCCGAGCTTAAGAAAAATATGAACCTTGAGTGTTCAAACATTTTCTTTCAATGAGGTTTTCCTTAAACAGTTGTTTTAATAAGCGTATGTCCTACGCTCATTAGCCAATGCTATGAGTGTAGATGCCGGTAGCTCGGATTAAAATTCAAGAATATTTTCCTTATACTTTACACGCTCAGATTAAATTTAAACACCGTCTTTGACGGGAAATAGCTTTGATATATCAATTTTTGAGAACCAAAATTTTACTGATATTTGCCGATTGGTTGCTGAACACTTCATTGAGTTATTGAAGCATAGTGTAAAGCAATGTTTAGCTGTAGGATAACCTTACTTTGTCATTGATTTCTATAGTGTATGGTCCATCAAAGTTGAGGTTTTCCATTATAATATGGAGTTTCATTTTATTCAGTTTATTTTTGTAATTTGAACATTGAGGATGGTTTTTTGAATCTTTCTCTCACAAACAGACAAAGCGTCCGCTAACGGCCTTACACCTCTACACCGTGTTCTAAAAAAATCAGAACCTCTAGGGCTAAATGAAGTAAGGTTACCAATATGCAGCATGTTTCTATATGAAATTTGCAGAGATTAACATGAAGTACTGTTGATCAAATTTCAGTTACAATTTTAGCAGAATATTGCGAGGTAGTATTGTGAATGCTTCGCTAATACACAGCTCGCGCATGGCTGTGCAACAGCTGATAATGGGCACTCCATGCCTTCATTCCGTCAACAGCATTTTCATCAACCATGCAATTAACATTCGCTACAAAATTGGTTGGAGATGCAAGAGATTTGTATATCTTAATGAGAAAGCCAATGTATTCCAGAGCACAATATTTCAGCAGCAAAAATGGAAACGTTGAACGAATTCGATGATCGCGTTGTTGATAATGCTACGTGGCACTGGCACCTCTGTGCACCTCAGGGCGCTCGCGTCAATGCCAACGACAGTCACTTTGAAATGCCAAATTTACATAGCTTAGATGTCTGACTTCATTGTTTGAGCAAAACAGGTCAGAATTGAATACAGATCCATAAATTATTAATGAAGATACACAACCATAATTTAGCAGTTCCTGTTTTTTTAAACACTGTGTAGATTTGTTTTATGGCGCTTTTTTCTGTGATGATTCGTTTCGTGTGATTGTGGTGGAGATCTTATTTCAGCGTAAGAATCAAGTGCGCAGTCATTGCGTTGCAGCGCGCGTGTGTGACAGGCTCGTAGTGTGAGGAGAGCAGGGGCAGTGCCCCCCTGCTGTATGCCTCTGCCCCTCTGCTCCCTCTGAAATGACCCCTTGCATTTTAGAAGAACAAGGAATTGACCCGCAGCCCGGAGCTCCCCGAGCGAGTCGTAAAAAGCTAATAAAGAGGGGGAAGCGGTTCTTTGCTTGGTACAGCCGAGGCGTAGGCACTGAACCAGACTGTAATAGTATTTGTTACTACGCACGGTCCTTAAACTCTCGACACATTTTCTCAAAAATTATCAGCAAATTTACAGTTTGCCCTCTTTGCCTCCTCTGCCCTGAGCAAGTAGACAACTTGCCCCCTTTGCCTGGAGCAAGTTCCGTTGATTTAGTCAAATCAAGGTAGTTTGTCGAAACTAAAAAAAAAAATCCTACCGCTGCCCCCGGTCATGAGTTTTAGTTGTGCGTGAGAGGGACAGAGTCTCTGAGGTGTGAATGAAAGGCATAAGTATCATGGAATTTTTGCCCCCCCTGCTAAATTTTCTGTCCCCCGCTGAAAACTGTTACTCTGCGGGGATGGCATGGGAGCCATTTGTATACGCGCGTCCACCGCGACCACCAATTGTATGCAAATATAAGTAGAGTCCGTGTGAAGTTATCGTAGTAATCGTGTCAACTTGAATTTCTAAGTATGCAATCGATGTCGGCCATGTACATTGCCTAGTCTCTTCTTTTTGATTGATAACTAGATCTAAACGTTTGCACATAATTATGGATGTGCCCACAGTTCTAGTTGTTGTTCTACTCAGAATAGAGTCGATATTCTAGGTCACGTTAAAACGTATTGTTGCAAAAGCGTGCATGTTTTTGTACTTTGTGAACATGGTTAGTGTTGTATAGATGTGTGACTTTTATATTCGAGTGAAATGCACTTTTCTTAGTATCTATCCGGTTAAACTTTGGTTGTTGTAGTCAGCTGAACTTCCTGTGTTCTGTTTTCTGAACAGTTTTGCACTGCGTAGGAGTTGTGCCCGGTGTGGGCAAAATAATTGATGTTCTGGGGATGAACTGCACTGGCATAGATGTGTACGAGGTATAATTGTAGTTGACTTTAAATCCAGTTTGCTCTAGACGTTGTCTTGCTGCTCATGGTTGATACATTCTGGTAGTATGAAAAAGTGTTTTTCCGGTTTGTGCACAAAATATAAGTTACCCTGTTCTGTCTCCTGTTTTCGATTTTGTTTCCAACAGTTTTTAATTGTCAAAGGACGATGATGACTACTTGCACAGGTTGAAGCTGAGCTGATGCTCTTGCTATGGACGCTGATATGCATCCTTACTTACGGCTAGTTGCTCGACATTGATTTGAGTGTAAATTAAGTGCGATTTAGTTACAAAGTCCAAACTAACGAATGGGACTCTGTGAGAGTAATCTATAGAATGCTCTCATTGGTTAATTCGGACTACTAATTTCGGACCGAAGTTAATTAGCACTCAAATCGAGGTGAAGAAACTAGCAGTTAGGTCATGTCAAATATTTGATGATGTTGCATGTTGAGTTGATTTGTTTGTGGAGGAAATCAATATACTGTTAAATCCGCTGCAGCTTCACATGAAACTTGCAGGCGGAAGCTGCCCATTTTTTGCACTAAAATGTTAAGAATTTCAGGGAGAGGTTACACTATGTTGTTAGTGCTCTAAAAATGCTCTTATCCTGGCTCTAGTTTCACTTATGCTATGCAAATATCAATAGTCAGTACGTAATTAGCCTACACAGGCCACTGCTATATAAAAGTCATTCAGCTAGAAGCACTATCAGATAATATAGATATGTGATATTCGATATCTGTAAATATGATATTTAATACATTTTTTGGATATTAAAATTTTTCTATGAGCCACAAAATTCAAAGCTGAAGTTTATGAAAAACTCATTTTTTTATGAATGCATTTTTTATGCGAATATGTTTCATCAAAGTGACGTCAGTCACACGAACATGAAACTACCGGTGAAAGCCGTGCTGAGAAAATTTCTATTAGGTTTTGGCCCTCGTATGGAAGATAATTATTTACGCCAATAATTCTACACTCAAATTTTCCGCAAATGCTCATTTTCAATAATCACACGCATTTCATAGAAACCGCATTTGCTGATCGTTTTGTCTTGGGTTGCAGTGGTTCAACAGGCGAATGATGCGTGTTTGAGATCCAGATACAATTGTTTCATTGGACGCGCCTGGTGATGTCCATTTTTATGTGATGGACAGGATTCAAGTTGAATTTTAAGAAACATGTAGTAACAAAGACTATTACGGTCTGGTTCTGTGTAAGAGGGCCGCCACAGAACCGCTCCCCCTTCTTTAGTCGCCTTTTATGACTTGCCCGGGGAGCTCTGGGCTGCAAGTCTATTGCTTTCTTCCCCAACTTGCTGGGGTAGATGGACAGGATTAAGATTAGTAGCCGTACTACGCCTAAAATACGCCTTTTTGTTAATTATACGCCTAATTGAAACGGGCAGGCGTAGCACTGCAGCGGTGAAATCAATTATGGTGGCGTAGGTCTACGCAGTTTTTAAAGGCTGAGCAGTGCACAACGCCTCTAAGAAGGAGCAGGAGTAACTCGATGTGTGTTTTATCAGGGCTAAGCTTAACTCTGGTGATGGATGCTTTCCATATCTAGTTGTACGTCTTTAGAACGAAGAAAATGAGTGATGATAAATATATACCGAGAACGTTTGTATTTTAGTTTCAAGGTTTTTTGTGATACCGCCGCTGTTATTTAATTTTTTACTTCGAAGCGCTGTAGGACAGTGGTTTTCAAACTGTGGGTCGTGATCCACAAGTGGATCATAGTATTTTTTGCACCAACCAGTGAAACTCGTGACTGCATCGCAGAGCTGTAACTTTAGTTCAGAAACCTGCATCCTCGTTGTATTATGCGTCTTAACACTAGCATAGGCCTCTCTATTCCCACAAAACTGAGGAAATATGCGCTTTTTGCTACATTTTAGGATTACATTAGAATATTTTTTTCTTCATCAACAATTTAAAATGATTAGTTTCTGAAAGTCATCAGTACTCATCATCATGGTGGGCCGTGCAACTTTGTTGACCTTTTTGGTGGGTCGCAATGCTAGAGAAGAATTCGAGAGAAAATTTGAAAACCGCTGTTGTAGGGAATAGTTTTACTTACGCGTGTTGGCAGAAATTCGCGTAATTAAAAATGTTTTTTCTGGAATTGATCCGTCGATCATTGCAGTGTAGTAGATTCGCGGATAAATTTTGAATGCTTAATCTGCCGATCATGAAACTTTGGTTTGACACAAGTTTAACCTTGTCGTCACTGTATCAAATGTATTTGTGAATTTAATCCATCAAGGCTGTTGTGAAACGCGTTGTGCACTGATATTGCGGTCCATCGACTCTTTAAAAAAAAATTGGTGTCTTGATTCAGGAATTGTGCTATAGTTAAGGAATGGCGTGATTTATGATTTGATTTGTAAATTGTAGGATAACGATTAAGCAACGGCTAATATTCATTTGAAGTTCAGTCAGGAGTTCATTTAAAACGATCTTTCTGTTGCATAAGTCTAGTTGACTAATTTCTTACATTGCATTAATTCGTACATCCTACATGAGCCGTATGAACTGGCATGAAGCCGCATGCAGGGCTTGTGGATTAACAGTGCTGTTGGATATTGTTTGTCGCAAACAGCTGCGCTTTGATTTGGTTGTCGACTATTTTGCCTTGCATTTGTTAACCCTTCTTCATCGTTGTTGCTATTTCATGTGCATTAATTCAGTATACCAAACGTTAGGTAGTCCAATGAAAAGTCAGTCATTTGAGTTGACTTTCAGGCTAATTCTCAAGATATAATTTGACCGGAAATGATAGAATTTTAGCTGGAAGCGGTCTCACAGTTGTGTTTATCATTCTGTCGACTACATTGAATCCTCCGCTAGCCTGTTCCTTCTACTCATCACTACATTCAATCCTCCGCTGGCCTTGTTAGTGGAGGACTGAATGCGGTCATGAGTCAAGGAACAAGGCTAGCAGAGGATTCAACTTCAACTTCTCTACTGCACTCCACCCTAATGAATAATTATTTGCGGGGCTGACGAAATTAAGCACCTTTGCCAAGGGTGCACGAAGTGGCTCGAAATCTTTTGCCGCGGCGGGGTTCGAACCAACTCTGCCACACTCGCAATCCGAAGTCCGCGACTTAGCCCACTCGGCCACAAAGCTTCGCTTGTCATTGAATGCTGTCTTCAGAATGAACAACAATTTTGAAACCGCTATGATTCCAGCGAAATTCTGGAATAAAAAACAAAGAAAAAATCACACTCAATGATGTTTTGTGATTTTTTCCATCGCTTTTGAAACCTGAATGGGTGTGCCAAAACGTCATTGTTTTTGCATTCTCTAGCTACGAGCGTCGTTCAGTATATAAGATACTATGCACTGCATTTTTTTTTACACGAAAGAAACCAATATATACGCTTTGTGGGAAATTTAATTTTAAATATCTTACAATTTTTTCGTCACCATGACATTAATAATGAGAAGTCGGTAATATTTGCAGTACCGCAGGGGTGTTGAAACTTTCGTCCATTATTTGAAAATACTATTTACTGTCACAAAAATTAAACAAAAAATGCAAATATGCAACAACATGCATAGAATGAACACGTAGACAATAGAAGTTAACTATAAATAATTAATTAGCGCTTCATTTCTCAACATAACGCTCTGATCGAATGAATGCGTCGATTCTGTTGCCAATGTCATTGTTGGTTGCAACAACCTGCCGGCCAGGTCGCTTCTCATTGACTGAACTTTTTCGACCTTTAGAAAACTTGTCGCACCAACGGTGCATTATCGATGGCGTAAAAGCACTTCTGACCATATACTGGCAGCATTTCAGTGAAAATTTCCGTCAGTTTAACTCCTTTAGCCCCCCATAAACGAATAACTGCACGCTGTTTCTTGCGGGGAGCAATTAGCGGCACCCTCTCCATGTTTGTTGTCTACCGGAAGTAGTTTAAATGATGTCATGGCATACAATTTTTGCAAGGATGCTGAAAATTTAATTTCCTACAAGACGCCTATCTTGGATTCGCTTGTTTTCAAAAATAAAAAAAACTGCAGCGGATAGTGCCTTATATACTGAACGACCCTCGTACTTGTTATCCCGCACATTCGCACGTCTCAATGTTGTTAGGTTTCCAAGGAGAATCCGTTTCAAATAATATCACTATATTTAGGTTGAACGAGTGGGTTTGGAGTAAAAGTTATGATTTAAAATTGTTTTCCTGGCAGGGCCTAGTTAGTGTAAAACATCTAGTCTTCTTTTATTACTCGATGTTAGTATGAATTCATTCGTTCGCTGTAGTCTGTTCTTTTCAAACGTTATATCCTTTCTATCACGATTCACGAGGGCTGAAGTTGAATCATTGAATTGAATTTCAAAACGACGGCATGCTTTAGCGCGAATGTGACGTTCTGTTTTCTGATTGAGCGGCCGCCGATACGCAGCAACTTAGCAAGTGCGGTTGCTCTGCTCGAACAGGAGCACGCCTATACTGTTCTACAGTAGTAGATCTTAGGTATCTAATACTTAGGTCGCGCACAATACTAGCTGACTCAGCGGCAGAATGAAGGACTATTTTAGCAAAAACGGAAGTTGATTAGAATTATGGGTAATAGTTGTTAATTATTGTGATCGGATGTGAAAAAGTTGCGGCCAATAAGCAGCAACTTAACAAGTGTGGCTGCTCTGCTCGGACAGGAGCATGCCTACACTGCTCTACAGTAGTGAACGCTAACGCTATAACGAACGGCTGAGGTTACCGAGACGTCTGCATGTAAATAGTGTGTCAATAGGCTGCTATATGGCCGCTCCGATATAGGCTGGTTGAACGTAGGACACCTGACGTTAAAATAACGCATGACTCCATTCTCGACTTTGACGTTGTTGACGTAGTGAACATGTAGGCATAGTTCGGATTGAATTAAATTTGTTTAATAATTTGTGAGTACAGTGTTGAGTTAAATGATTTGTAATAATAAGCTTAGAGCTTTAGATTTACCGGAAGTACCCTAGTACGTCTGTGCACCTCATCGCGCTTGCTTCAATGTCTTGCGGCAGACACTTCGAAATGCCAAATGTGGCTAGTTTGGAAGTCTGCCTTAAAGCTTGTTGTTCAGACAAAACGTGTCAATGTTTCACACAATTCCTTTAATTATTAACAGAGATACACAACCGTAACCAAACGATTCTGGTTTTTTACTCGAGAAAGAATATTTCTCTAACTATATTGAGTCAAGTTGTTTATTGCTGCGCGAAATTGCGTTGAACCAAATTGATTGACAAAATTCTCTGCCTAGAATAGAATCATAATGATTTGTGTGAAAATCCACGTAAGCAAATCTATAAACGGTAAGGAAATGTTATCACATCTGAAGGAAGTTCAGGTGTGATTCACGCTTAGAGCAAAATTTTATTTGTTGAACCGGCAACAAAGCAACTTTGATAGACAAAACTGTAAAGTCTCCAAACCATCAAATTATCTACTTTCTAAATTGTCTATTTTATCTATTATCTAAACTATCAAATTATCAAACTTCAAACTATCAAATTTTGAGGGGGTATTGGACAATGGGACAGGGTCTATATTGGACACTGAGAGGTTGGAGGCAATGGGCTTTAATCACCAATGGCAATTTTCTGATTAAAGCTTTAAAGCAACTCGAATTATTGTCAAAAAACAATTTCACGTCCGAAGTGGACATGTTTTTGACAATTTGACATTGCAAAAAAGTGAATAGCAAAGCAGGAATTGAGCCTACAAGGATTCACAATGCAAACACTATTTGAAGCTTGAGGCTGAACATGTTATACTGAGAGGAGTCACAATGACAATCAGATCATGACTGCATGACGTCAGACACCGCATGAGGTCATCCCGCACATACGTGACGTCATCACGCTCAGACGTGATCAGTATAGGCTGTAGCAACTGAATCTGGCACTGCTGCAGCACTCAGCGTGCAGCAGTAGTTCACGCACCGCTGCGTCGCCTTGCTTGGTCTGTCACAAACCTTAGCGGTCCTTCAGATCCAGAACCTCTACCCGTGCCCTCAGCCCTTCGGCCCCCTGCTGCTGCTGCTGCTGCTGCTGCTCGACCCCCTGCTGCTGCTGCTGCTGATCGCCTTGCCGCTGCTGCTCTGCCCCCTGCTGCTGCTGCTGTTGCTGCTGCTGATCGGTTCCCTGCTGCTGTTGCTTGGCCCCCTGCTGCTGCTGCTGCTGCTGATCGTCTTGCTGCTGCTCCGCCCCCTGCTGCTGCTGCTGCTGTTGCTGTTGCTGATCGGTTCCCTGCTGCTGCTGCTGCTGCTGCCCGACCCCCAGCTGCTGCTGCTGCTGATCGCCTTGCTGCTGCTGCTCTGCCCCCTGCTGCTGCTGCTGATCGGTCCCCTGCTGCTGCTGCTC